>WNWK01055772.1:0-11179 GCA_009830355.1 Cherax destructor
GTGTCTGCACCTGAAGGAGGGGTGTTAATGTTGCAGTTTTATAACTGTAGTGTAAAGTCCCCCCTCTGGCAAGACAGTGATGGAGTGAATGATGATGAAATTTTTTTCTTTTCGGGCCACCCTGTCTTGGGGGGAATCGCCGATGTGTTAAAAAAAAAAATATATATAAGGTTTATTTTTGGGAAGAATTAAATAAGAGGGAGAGCAGGATTGGAGATGAACACCGAGGCTTTGGGAAAGGGGTGGGGGGTGTGTTTATAGTGAAACATTTAGGAAACAATATGTAGATAAGGGTGAAGGGTTTTTGTTGCTTTTTATGGATTTGGAAACTTCATATAATAGGATAGGATGGGGGGCAATGTGGCAGATGTTGCAATTGTATGGACAAAGGGTTTGGGGTTACTGAAAGCAGGAAGAGTTTTTATGAGGATATGAGGCTCAGGTTAGAGCATGAGAGAGAGAGAAAATTATTCCTCAGAAAAAGTGGGGCCTTAGACAGGGATGGGGATGTCATCATGGTTCAATATATTTATAGAGGGGTTTTTAAGGGAAGTCAATGGTCAGGTGTTAAGAGGTGGGGGATTAAAATAAAAGGAACCCAACACAGGGGAGTTGTCAAAGTTGTTTTTGCTGATGACACTGTGTTTTTGGGAGATTTGGGAAGAGAAGTTGCAGAGGTTGGTGGTTTGAGTTTGGAGGGGTAAAAGAAGGAAATTAAAAGTGAACATAGGAAAGTGGGTGATGAGGATAAAAAAAATTAGGTAATGAAAGATTGGAAAATCAGTTTGGGGAGGGAGTATGGAGGAAGTAAATGTATTAAAGATATTTGGGAGTGGACTTGTCAACAGATGGATCTATGAAAGGTGAGATGAATCATAGAATTGAAAAGGGGGGAAAAAAAGGTGAATGGTGCACTGAGGAGTCTGTGGAGACAAAAAAAATTATCCGTGGAAGCAAAGAGTGGAATGTATGAGAGTATAGTTATACCAATGGACTTGTATGGGTGTGAAGCATGGGTGGTGAATGTTTCAACAAGAAGGCTGGAAGCAGTGGAGGTATCATATTTGAGGGCAATGTGTAGTGTGAATATAATGAAGAGAACCTTTGTTTGGAAATTAGGAGAAGCGAGGTTACTAAAAATATTATCCAGAGGCCTGAGGGGTTGTTTAGGTGTTTTAGACATTTAGAGAGGATGGAATGGGAAAAAGAATGACTTGGAGAGCATATAAATCTGTAGTGGAAAGAAGATGGGGTAGGGGTCCCTAGGGAAAAGGTTTGGGGGGAGGGAGGGGGTAAAGGAGGCTTTGTGTCAAAAGGCTTGGACTTTCAGCAAGCATGCATGAGGGGTTAAATAAAAAGTCGAGACAAATGGTTTTATGACTTGGGCGGCTGTTGGAGTGTGCTAAGTAACATTTATAAAGGGGTTTAGGGAAAACCCAAGCCCGGGTTTTAGTCCTGGAGGTGAAAAAAGGGAGTGCCTGCACCTGAAGGAGGGGGGTTGATATTTTTGCAGCTTTTTAAATTTGGGGGTAATACCTTTGGCAAAAAACAGTGATGGAAAAGAATGATGATGAAAGTTTTTTTTATTCGCGTCGCCCTGCCTTGGTGGGAAACGGCCCAAAGTGTTATTTAAAAAAAAGTTGATAAACCCATGTAAGTCATTCAGTGTAAGGGGTGGTGGGGACTCCATCCTTCTCCTGCTAAACGAAAGGGAGAAAACTACAAACTAATTTTTTCCCTTTCAGGTTTGCACCAAGGACTTGACATCGTATGATCCATTTAACACCACGAAAATGGCAAAAAACCCCAAGAAGGTAAGCAAAGGTCAAACGACTGCTCAGACTTACGGCCAGCTCTCTGACCAGTATGCATACTTAAGTAATGTAGTATATATTAGAGCTGATTTCCTCTATTCTGTTTATTACAATATACAGTACACTACTGTATAAACATTTAAAAACACCAAAAAAATGTTATAAATGGTGCAAAAGGGGACATTAAAACAATATCTAAAGATGGTTGACACAACCCTCTACCAGTATAGTATGATCCTCGCTAACGACCAGTTCGTTTACCGACCTACTCTTAGGAATGGAACTCCATTGATAAGTGAGGAGAGACTGTACTGAAGCACACTTTGATATAGTTTAAATCAGTAAGTACATTTTGGAATAGCTTCCTTATTTGCAATAGTAACTATTTAATTGATAATTTGGTCAACTAGAATTGTAGAGCTTTCAGTGTGGGTTTCACAAAAAAAAAAAATTAACACCCTTCAGCCTTAGATGATTTGTATCTTGTCTTTGGTACTAATAAACTGACTCAATAAATATCCATTGTGTTAAAAGGTGCTACTAACCTTAGTGATAGCTAATGAGATAAAATCAACAAGTTAATATGTAGCATTCCTTAGGAATTTGCCTTGACACTGACCACAAATCATTACATTCATATAAAATATGAGTAAAATATCACCACATTTTGTGCATGATGTTTGTGTTAAGAATGAGTGAGTGAAAGGGATTATGTACAGTGGACCCCCGGTGTTCGTAATGCTCCAAACTCGAACAATTATGTAAGTGTATTTTTGTAAGTGCTTTTGTAAGTGTATTTTGGGGGTCTAAAAGGACTAATCTAATTTACATTATTCCTTATGGGAACAAATTGTTTGGTAACTGCACTTGAACAGCATTCTGGACAATTAATTACAAAAACCCCGGGGTCCATTGTCAGTGGCCCCTCGACTAGCGGTGATTCCGTATAGCGGTGAATTCATGTAACGAGTTTTTTTTTTTTGGGTTTCTTTCCCTCGTGAAAGGGGCCTTTCCCCGTGTGGCGGTCCTTAAACCTGTCCACCTGCCCGGCCATTCCCAAGGGGCCCAGTCTAGCGTTGTTTACCATTGAGAGAACATTACCCAGTGCGCTTTTTTCAAACATTCACAATATTTTTGTTGTGTTTATTGGGGGTTTCCAGTGATTGTCACGGGAAATAAGTCACCATGGGCCCAAAAGAAGCTTCCTAGTGGCACCCCTGTGGTAAAGGTAAAACCCCAAAGAACTAAAGTAGGGGGTAGTTAAAAAAATATGAGAATGGTATACGTGGGGAGTGAGCCCAGGATGTAAAAAAAACCACATCTATCACCCACTATCCGGGCAAAGAGAAATGAAAATAAAAGGAAGCTAATGTTGAAAAAGGGGTTATTTTAAACCCAAAAAATAGATCAAAAACAGTGGATGAGGTTGAGAAGTTGTTGGGGGTGTGGATCAATAAAAAACAGATGGCGGTTTTAGTATTTCCACGGCGATAATTTGTGAAAGGGCAAAAGTTACAGAATCTTGTCAAGACAATGCCTGGAACCAGTGGTAAAGGCGGTGATTTTAAACCCAGCAAAGGCTGGTTTGAGATGTTTAAAAACGTAGTGGCATACACAGTGTTGGGGACATGGTGAGGCAGCCAGCCGGCAAACGTGCAGCAAAAATTTTGGGGGTAGGAATTCCAGGGGTTTGTAGACACTAAAAAAATTGAACCCCAACAATTGTTTAATTGTGATGAACCAGGCCTTTTTTTGGAAAAAAATGCCCAACAGGACCTTCTTACCCCAGGGGGAAAAAGGCACTGCCAGGACAAAAACCTATGAAAGACAGGCTAATTTTTATGCTTTGTACCAATGCCAGTGGTGATTTTAAAGTGAAGCCTTTACTGGTGTATCATGCAGAAAATCCCAGAGCCTTAAAGAAACACAATGTTAACAGGAATAATTTTTTTGTGTAAGGAACCCAACACTAATGTGGATCACTAAGGATTTTTGGGAATGGTTGACGGGATTTTTTTGGCCCTAGTGTGAAGAAATACCCCCTTTGGAAAAATATATTGCCACTCAAGTGCCCCCCCGTTACTGGAAAAGGCCCCTGCTCATCCCCCTTTGGGGACTATTTGTCTGGATTTCCCAGTTTCATAAAGTGAAGTTCTTCCCCTCCTAACACCCTCCTCTCATCCAGCCCATGGCCCAAACGGGTCATTGCAAACCAAAAAACGGGTACACCAAAGCAATGTTTCAAAGGTGCTTTGAGGGACCTCAATCTCTGAATTGACCCTAAGAAGTTCGGGAAAGATCATTTAATATCCTCCATTGCATAGGCCTTATAGGTAAGGCTTGGGGGGGGTGATTTTCCAGGACTTTGAATCTCTTTGGAGACCACTGGGGCCCCGTTGTGTTAAAAAGAGGGTTTTAAAGGGTTTGAGGCTGCCCCTAGACCCTGTGTTTTGGGGATTCTATTGTAAATTGGGCAAGTTTTTGGGGTTGGAGGTTAGTGGTGAGTATGTGGGAAGAGTTGGTGGAGGAGCACGGGGTAGACCTAATCACTGAAGAGCTGATAAAAATTTCACCCGGGGAACAGAAAAGACGACATTTAAGGAAATTAATTCGGAGGGGGGGCTGGACAGGGTGAGGTAGTAACTTCTTCAGAGATTGGGAAATTTGTTCTATGTGGACTAAGGTGCAGACATTTGTTGAAAAACACCCCCCCTGGGGAAGCTGAAGCAAACCACATCTGCAACATGTTCAGTGACAGAATCTTGCCCCACTTCAGAAAAATGTTGAAGAGTCCCCGAAACAGAGGATTTGAACAGTTTTTTTTTCGAGGCAGGGATCCAGTGACTCCAAGCTGGTCCTAGTGGCATTAAAGAAAAAAAGGGGAAAAACCCCAATGGGGACTTTTCCCTGAAGTCTTTATGGGGGGGTTTCCCCCTTTCCCAAACACTAACACCCCCCCCTGCCCTCCCCCCCTATCTTCCAGATGCCTGCAACTCTCTTCAAAAAAGGGGTAAGTAAATGTTATTTATTAATTTTTTTATTATTTAGTATTATGTAGTAGTATTTATAGTGTTAATAATGTTTTTTTTGTGTATGTGGGGCCAAATTAAAATGTTTTTTTTGGGGAATTTTTTTGGGGGGAAACATTAATTGTATTTACATTATTTTTTTTGGGAAATAAGGTTTTTTTTTAGGGAGCAATTCATGTTGGGCCTATTCCTGGAACGGATTAGGGCTGCTAGTCGAGGGACCACTGTACTTGAGTTTGTGGGGGGAGCAAGGGGAGCTTTTGTGTGGGGGGGTGGGGGGTTGTTTGGGGGGGGTATGTGGGGGTGGTTGGGGTGGGTGGGTGTGGGGGTGTGTGTGTGTGTGTACTCACCTAATTGTGGTTGCAGGGGTGAGACTTTGCTTCTGGCCCTGCCTCTTCACTGACCCCCACTAGGTCCTCTCTCCCCCTGTTTCCCATGAGCTTTGTTATACCTCGTCTTAAAGCTATGTATTTTCCCTCCTCCACTACATCACTTGCAAGACTATTTCCACTTCCTGAAAACTATGACTGAAGAAATATTTCCCCCAAACACCCCTTTTGGGTTTCCGTCTGAGTCTTCAATTTCCCAAGGACCTCATTTTCTATGTCCCCTCTCTGGAACATCCTGTCTCTGTCCACGTTATCTATTAAACGCAGTTTTTTGTATTTTAAAAAAATTCATGTCTCCTGTAACCCTTCTGTCCTCCAGTTGGGGCCAGGCCAATTTCCCTTAACCTTTCTTCGGGGGACTTTCCCCCCTTAGCCCGGACCAACCTTGTTGCAAACCTTTGCACTTTCTCTAATTTTTTTACTTGCTTGACCAGGTGGGGTTTCCAAAACTGGTGCTGCATACTCCAGTAGGGGCCCCAACGTAAAAGTGTACAGTGTCTTGGGATTTCTTTTAAGGTATTGGAACGCTATTCTGAGGTTTCCCAGGCTCCTATATGCTCACCAGTTATCTGGTTGATGTGTGTTTCCCCAGAGACCCCTTCGGTGTTATACTCCCCCCCAAGATCTTTCCCCTTTGAGTGAGGTTTGCAGTTTTTGGCCACCTAGCCAATACTTTTGTCTGAAAGTCTTTTTTCCCCTTTCCCCGATTTTCATGACTTTGCTTTTGGGGGGGTTAAATTCAAGAAGCCAGTTGGTGGACCATGTGCCCAACCTGTCCGGGTCTCTTTGTAGTCCTACCTGATCCTCATCTGATTTTTCCCTCCTCATTAACTTCCATCATCTGCGAACAGGGACATTTCAATTCACCCCCTTCCACCCTGTCATTCAAATTTTAAAAAAAATAGCACTGGCCCTAGGACCGACCCCTTTGTGGGACCCCGCTTGTCACAGGCGCCCATTGGGTACCCCCATCACATACCATGACTCGTTGTTTTCCTTCCTGTCAGGTATTTCTGGGCCATTGCAGTGCCCTTCCCCGTTTACGTGCCTAATCCTCTAGCTTCTGCCCAATCTCTTGGGAACTGAGAAGGTTTTTTTGCAGTCCCAAAAAAATGCAGCCAACCCACCCTTCTCTCTCGTGATTTACTTCTGTTACCTTGTCATTTAAAAATCCAGGAGGTTTTTGACACAGAATTTCCTTTCCCAATCCCGTGCTTATTGTCATTTATATTCTTGTTCCGGGTTTCCCGGTGCTCTACCACCCCTCCTCCCGATAATCTTCTTTTATGATTTTGCATACTATACCGCCCGGGCACTGGTCTATAGTTTAGTGCCTCGTTTTTGTTTTCCCTTTTTTAAAAATGGGAACTAATTTGCTGTCTTCCATACCTCAGGTAGTTGCCCAGTTTGAGTGATGTGTTGAAGATCGTGGTTAGTGGGACACACTGCATCTGTTTCCCTCTAAGGACCCATGGGGGGGATGTTGTCCCGGGCCCATTCCCTTTAAAAAATTAAGGTCCTTGCGCTTCTTCACCTCCTTCTCAGTTGTGTGTTTTCATCCAACACTTTTGGGGATATTCCTTGTTAAATCCCCCCTGCCTCTTTTTAGAGTCCTTCCCCGTCTCCACTGTAAATACTTCCCTTTAAAACTGTTTTGAGCTCCTCAAAACCTCTTGATCGTTTTTTTGAGTTCCCCCCCTTTCCTCAATGATCACCTTTTGGGGTGGATGTGGGTGGGGGTCGGGGGCTTAGGGGAAAATGGAATAATAGTGTGTTTGGACTTTTCTGGCCATATCCCCATGCCCCTCATTAGTTTTCATAGTCCATCCCGTTATTTGGTGCCTCTTTTTTCACCCTTTAACATCCACAAAAAACTGTCTTAGCACAGTACAACTTAGTACAAATTTCTTTTGACTTCACCATTAAGAAAAAGGTGCCATTCACTGGTTACTTATTTTTATTGGAAGATCTTTAATAATGAAAGTGTGTTGTATGTATAAGTAAACTCAGTAACATTTGTGTGTTATGTAAAAAGGGAGTTTGATAATATGAAATTGTATTGTGTATACATGTATCTATATACAAGTGGAAAAATTTTCGAGGGGTTAGTACCAAACTTGCACACGGGGTGACTCCCCTTTAAAACAAAAAACTTGGAGGCGGGTGTAAATCCCCCCCTGAAAAGCAGGGGGGCCCAAAAACACGTTGAGAACAACACAAAATTAGGGGCCCAAACTGTTCAACTGCCTCCCCCGCATACATCAGGGGATTACCAACAAACCCCTGGCTGTCTTCAAAAAGACACTGGACAGGCACCTAAATTGGGGACCAAGGCCCGGCTGTGGTTCGTACGTTGGACTGCGTGCGGCCCAGTAACAGCCTGGTTGATCAGGCTCTGATCCAACATGAGGTCTGGTTTACAGACTGGGCTGGGGGCATTTTTACCCCTGGGAAATTCCTTTTCCAGGTAACAGTGGACCCTCGCTATTCCAACACTCCAAAATTCACCCCCATTCCAGAAAGCTGTTCAAGTGCTGTTTCCAAAAAGAAATTTTTTCCCATAAAATGATGTAAATTAGATTAGTCCATTTGAGACCCCCCAAAAAAACACTTTTTACAAGCAACTTACAATAATAAACTTACAAAAAGGCAGTTTTGGAGTGTTCAATGCTTGGGGCCCTTATATATATACATGTATATGTAACTTAATGTACTGGATGCATAGGTAGTTCAGAATAATGAAAATATAGGATGTGTAGGTAGTTTAATAATAAAAAAAAATATATGTAGATGATAATAATTTGGGGTTTGTTCTTGAGCTCCTGTTCATTCAAGAAATTCCCCCAAACACTGACACATTGGTAGTTCAGTTTTAAATACTTAAAATACAGTGGGCCCTTGAAATTTGTGATTAATCCGTTCCAGAGAGTTCCCCGAAATTCAAAAATTACGATTTTCAAAACCATTTTCCCCATAAGAAATAATGTAAATCAAATTAATCCGTTTTCCCGACACCCAAAAGTATTAAAAAAAATTATTTTTTACATGAAATGTACATTTATCTACACAGAAAACAATGAGACATGAAGAATAAAACAATAATAACATGACACTTACCTTAATTGAAGAGTTGTTGATGTATGGAAGACAGGAGGAGGGTAGAGGATGGAAGAGTTACTATTGTTTGGAAGGGGGAAACTCCTTCCATAGACTTCAGGTACCAAGTCCTTTTTGGGGGTTTTTTTCCCTTTTGTCTTTTTTTCTGCCACAGTACATTCATTTTCTTTTTTAAAAAATTTTTTAGTCTTAATTTAGGGGAAAGGGTGTAGTATTTATTTGTAGGAATTCAGTGTAGGTAAACCTGTAGACGAGGTGCACGATGTAGCCCCCCCCCCCTGGGCCACACCAGGTTTTTTATTACCATGTTCACTGAGTTTAATTGTTTCCCAACAACTACCTTTAGATATCATAAAAAAGGGATAAGTAATGAATAATTCATGCCGAAATTGTAAAAAAACTCGATGAAGGGGGGTTTCTGTACCAGACCCCCAGATTTAAAATATTCTCTAACGCTGCATCAGAGAAACGTAATGTTTTTTCCAACCCCACTCAACCCCCAATAGCATATAAACATTGTATCAATGTTTTTTATGCTATATATTTTGTAATGTGTTTCTTATATAATTTTGAAAAATGTTTGATTTTTTTTTTTTTTTTTTAACACATTGGCCCATTCCCACCCCAAAGGGAGGGTGGCCCCAAAAAGAAAAAATTTCATCTTTACTCCATCCTGTCCTTTCCAGAGGGGGGGCTTTTCACTACAGTTATAAAACTGCAACATTAAACCCCCCCTTCAGAATTTTTGGACTTTCTTCCCATCTCCAGGACTCAAGTCCGCCTGCCCGGGTTTCCCCGAATCCCCTTTATAAATGTTACTTTTCTCACACTCCAACAGCACGTCCAAATTTTTAAAACCATTCGCTTTCCCTTCACTCCATCGAATAAGCCCCACACATGCTTGCTGGAAGTCCAAGCCCCCCGCACACAAAAAACCCCCTTTACTCCCCCCAACCTTTTCCCCCGGGCCCCCCCTACCCCCCCTCCACCGATTTTTTACCTCTTGCCCCCTTTTTGCTTTCCCCTTTTTTATATGTCCGGGAAACCCCCTCAACAACCCCTCCTCAGCCTCTGGATAATAGTTTTGGTAATCCCCCACCTCCTCCTAATTTCCCCAAAATCCCAATTCTCTGCATTTATTACACCACACATTGACCTCAAACATGACATTTTCCACTGCCTCCCGCCTTCCCCGTTCAACATTCATCACCCATGCTTCACACCCAAAAAAGTGTTGGTATAACTATACCCCAAAATTCCCCTCTTTTTTTCCATGGACAAAGTTCTTTGTCTCCACAGACTCCAAATGCTCCACTCACCCTTTTTTCCCCCATCAATTCTATGATTCACCTCATCCTTCATAGACCCATCTGCTGACATGTCCACTCCCAAATATCTGAAAACATTCACCTCCTCCATACTCTCTCCCCCCAATCTGATTCCCAAACTTTCATCCCCTAATCTTTTTTTTTTATCCTCATCAATTACTCTTTCCTATATTCACTTTCAATTTTCTTCTTTTACACCCCTACCAAATTCATCCACCAACCTTAAAATTTCTCTTCAGAATCCCCCAAAAGCACAGTGTAAAGAAAAAAGCAACTGTGACAACCCCCACTTTGTATTTGATTCTTTATTTTTTAACCCACACCTCTTGCCAAGACCTCATTCCTTCTTTACAACCCCATCTATAAATATATTGAACAACCAGGGGACATCACCATCCTTGTCAAGGCCCACTTTTACGGAAAAATTCCCCTCCCCCTACACCCAACCTGAGCCTCACTATCCTCAAAAAAACTCTTCATGCTTTTAACCTACCCCCTATTCCATAACCTGCAACATCTGCCACATTGCCCCCTATCCACCCTATAAACCCCTTTTTCCAAATCCATAAATCCACAAAAACCTCTTTACCCTTATCCAAATACTGTTCACCTATTGTTTCCTGTAAACACTTGGCACACACCCCTACCTTTTCCCAAACCCCCCCTTTTTCATCTGCTATCCCGCTTTTCTGTCTTACTCCTTAATTTTTTAATAAAATCTACCATACACTTTACCAGGTACATAACAGACTTATTCCCCATAATTTTTTTCACTCTTTTGTCCCCTTGCCTTTATACAAAGGAACAATACCTCTGCCAATCCCAGGATTACCCTCTTCCATACATTTATTAAATAATAGCACCAACCACCCAAACTATATCCCCACCTGCTTTTAACATTTCTATCTTTATCCCAATCAATCCCAGCGCCACCCCCTTTTATTCTACCCACTGCCTCAGAACTTCCCCCCCACTCCAACTCCTTCCACACCCTACAAGTGTTATTCCTCCTTTCCCTATAAAGAAATCACAGTTCCCCGTCTTCATCAACATTTCAATCCCCAAAATATTTCCCCCCATCTTTCCGTACCTCTAACCCTTTCCCTTAATAACCTCCTCTCCTATTTTTAACTGTCAAATCCATTTGTTCCCTAGGCTTCTCAACTTTTAAACTCACTCCAAAACTTTTTCTAAATTTTTAACAAAATTTGTTGATAAATCTCACCCACTCTCTCATTTGCTCTCTTTTTTCATTGTTTTACCACTCTCTTTAAACCCCTCTTTTTTTTCTCCATATATTTCCTTTCATCCTTCTACTTTGTAAAAAAACCCCTCATATGCCAACTTTTTCCCTTACTATCTCTTTACTTCATTCCCCCAACCCTCTTCTTCCCTCCGCCCCCCCTGTAACCACAAACTTTGCTGAAACTTAAAACCACATTTTTAACTACCCCCTACATCTTTGACCCCTTCCCACACTTTTACTAGCCCATCTATCCTCC
>WNWK01055773.1:0-11179 GCA_009830355.1 Cherax destructor
TTGCCTAGCGTTGGATTGCGTGATAATTCTTACTGTGGCTTTTTGTTGGGTTATTATTGGCTTTAGGTGGGTAATTGCTGTTGATCCCCAACCACAAATGGCATATGTGAGGTAGGGATAGATGAGTGAATAGTATAGTGTGAGTAGGGCTGATTGAGGTACATAGTACATATCTATCTTTCTATATCTCTGTCTATCTGTCTATATCTCTATATGTCTATATCTCTGTTTATCTGTCTATATCTCTGTCTGTCTATATCTCTGTCTCTCTCTCACATGTACACATAAGTACAGTTATTATACATAGTGTAAATTACCTAGGATAACCCAAAAATTCCAGGCAAAGTGCTACACAGTGCTTGTAGATATAAGACATAATAAGCATGACTGGCAAGTAATACGCATTGTCACTTCTGCATCTTGTGCAATACCTGTTGGTTTATGAGCTGCTCTCTGAGACTGAGACAAGCAGATGGAAAGACACACACAGGCAGACAGAAAGACTGAGACACACAGGCATACAGAAAGACAGACACACACAGGCAGACAGAAAGGCAGAAAGACCGAGACACACAGGCAGATAGAAAGACAGACACACACAGGCAGGCATAAAGACAGACAAACACAGGCAGACAAAAAGACAGACACACAGGCAGACAGAAAGACAGATAAGCAGAGCTAGACAGATAAATAGACAGACAGACATATATATTTGTGTGTAACAGTGAAAACAAATAAAGCCAGGATTCCCTGCTGCAGTGCACTGTCATTAAGTGTCACTCCACTGCTTACCCTGTCAGCAGTTTAGTGACACTCATCATAAACACCATGCTTCAAGAAGTTTCATATACAACAGAATGCACAGTCACAATACAAGGCATAAGGCACTCTTCAACATCCCTCGTGTCAGTCTCACACTATGCAAAAATGCTATGGAAATAAAGGACCTGAAGATCTGGAACTCGCTACCAGAACCAGTAAAGGATCCCCTGACTACTTATAAATTTAGGACTTTGCTAAAAAATCATCTTATCTCTCAGTACCAACCAAAACAACTAACTAGTTATTTTATGTGGCCTCTATACTTTTAAACTTCTGCCAGTCCATGAAATATTACTGACTAAACCATTAATTGTAATATTTTTTATTATGTACAACTTCAAGATTATTATCCTTAGAAACTTCCACCTTGACTACCTCACATTAGTATTAATATTAAATATGATTGTAATCAAGTAAACCACTTGTCTAGTTTTAAGTAATTACTATATACTATCATCTTGTCTAGTTTAAAGTAGTTACTATGTACAGTATTAGGATTAGTCTGCCCAAAATGCCCTGGCATGATAGTGGCTTTCTTTCTACTGAGCAAACCAAAATTGTGATTACATATTGTAACCTTTACAAGAAATAAACCTTTACTTTACTTTACTTTTGGCCACATCCATCATTTTCTTCTTAAAAGGGAAGTGTTAATACAACATGACATCAGTGAATCCCTGGTGTTTGCCAAGCTATTTGCTCTACCTGGCGCTCAATTGAACTGGTGGTCCCAGATTTTTTAAAACTGCGCACACCGAGTGTTAAGACCCATTCTATACTGACCAGGCATCTCATTCCAATCATGCCAAATTTGGAGGCAGAAAAAATAAAACATAGATCTACGTTTGGAGCGCTACGTGAGTGAACGTAGATCTACGTTTGGACAGTTTTAGGGTTAATATATTGAATAAAATTTGCATTTTATGAGTTAAACATTAAGCTAACCTGCAGTAAATCTGACTCAGACATATCTAGCCTTTATTTAAAACATTATTCTCAATGAACGCTTTATTAGCTTATCTTTATGTCTGTGTGTTTATGATATATAACTTTCTGCTTTCCATACAGAAAAAACAGTTAATAACCACCTTAATAATTGTTTTCCCAACAGTTGCCAAAGAGCATCATACGGGAGCTGGAGGTTGGGGAAACCTACTTGATTCCTCTAGACAAAGAAGGCAACTACCCCATCAGTGTCACCGTTCTGGATGCTAACCATGTGCCTGGTGCTGTCATGTTCCTCTTCCAAGGTCACTAAGTATACTTAGTGCATGTTGACTAGTATATTCCCTAGTGATCTTCAGTGTAATAGAGTTCTTACTACGTACGTACAAAACAAATTTAATACATTTATTCTCTTTAACTCTTTCAGTAGCCATCACGTAGAACTAAGTCATGGAGGTGAGGGGTCTCTCACCTAGTAATGCCTAGATATAAAGAGAATGGGTCTGTATGGTGAGTGTTCTCAGTGAAAAGCTCTGTTCCACAAGGCACAGTACACGCTCCCATCCTGTTCCTCATCCTCATATCGGACATAGACAGGGATATAAGCCACAGTGCCATGTCTTCCTTTGCAGATGACACCCGAATCTGTATGACAGTGTCCACTGTTGAAGACACTGCAAGACTCCAAGCAGACATAAACCAAATCTTTAAATGGGCTGCAGAAAACAATATGAAGTTCATTGATGAGAAATTTAAATTACTCAGATATGGAAAACATGAGGAAATTAAAATCTCATTGGAGTACAAAACTAATTCCAACCACACAATAGAGCGAAAAACTAATGTCAAAGACCTGGGAGTGATCATGTCAGAGGATCTCACCTTCAAGGACCATAACACCGTAGCAATCGCATCTGCTTGAAAAATGACAGGATGGATAATGAGATCCTTCAAAACCAGGGATGCCAAGCCCATGTTGACACTTTACAGGTCGCTTGTTCTATCTAGGCTGGAATATTGCTGCACACTAACTGCACCTTTCAAGGCAGGTGAAATTGCTGACCTAGAAAATGTGCAGAGAACCTTCACGGCACGCATAACTGCGATAAACCACCTCAATTACTGGGAACGCTTGAAGTTCCTAAACCTGTACTCCCTAGAACGCAGGCGGGAGAGATACATTATTATATACATGTGGAAAATTCTCGAGGGATTAGTTCCAAACTTGCACACGAGAGTCACTCCCTATGAAAGCAAAAGACTTGGCAGGCGATGTAACATCCCCCCAATGAAAAGCAGGGGTGCCACTAGCACGTTGAGAGACAACAAAATAAGTGTCAGGGGCCCAAGACTGTTCAACTGCCTCCCAGCATACATCAGGGGGATTACCAACAAACCCCTGGCTGTCTTAAAGCGGGCACTGGACAGGCATCTAAAGTCGGTACCTGACCAGCCGGGCTGTGGTTCATACGTTGGACTGTGTGCGGCCAGCAGTAACAGCCTGGTTGATCAGGCTGTGATCCAACATGAGGCCTAGTCACAGACCAGGCCACAGGGGCATTGACCCCTGGAACTCTCTCCAGGTATACTCCAGGTATCCAGTATAAAAAATCCTGCCCCATGTGGTGCATGAGGGGGAAAAACAAAACTGATTGTGTGTGTGGTTTAAAATAGCAACTTTATAGTTAGTTTTATTTGCTCTTATAGTTGGAATGCCTACAGTGTTTATTTTGGACTCAATTTTTTTAATTTTAATTTTGGACAAATTACAAACTTCTGTGCACATTTTAGGATAGTTCTGGTAGTTGAATGGGAGGCTTCTTGTGCTCATTCAGTAGAAAGGTAGGCATACTGTGAAATAGCTAGAAATTGGGTTGAATTGAGCAAAGAAATTGGCTTAAAATTGGACTCAAATTCAACAAAATCACCAATGTGTAAATTGTGCTGACTACCAACTTTGTGCGTGCGGAACTCCATAATCTTTCCATCAGATTTTGCATTTTTTGTCTCATTACCTTTAGAAAAAGATTCTCTATCATTTCAGAAGAATCACAACACTGTCAGTGCTTTTAATTGTTCACTTACATTCTTCAATGTAAACACTTTGTCCACATATCCTGAATTCTTCCAAAGTTCTTGCTCCTCTTCAATCCTTCTATCTGTCTTGCCTTTAATTGTTTCAGTAATAATTTGGCCATATACTTTAGTCTTTCTGACCATAAATTTATTGTTCTGACTCATAAGTTCAGAGTGTGTCTACTTATAAACTCCAGTTACACATATCTTTATTGCAAATTAATGTCACTATTTTAGTTGTGATTATCCAGTGTCAATTTCAGGGTACTTTGGTAACATCCTATACTGTGGTGACATGCGATGGTATCCAGAACTTTTAAGCCATGAAGTGTTGAGGAGTGTGGTGGAGGAGCGGGAACTTGATGTACTCTACCTTGATAACACCTTCTCTGCACCTTACTGTGTCTTCCCCACCAGAGAAGAAGCTAAACAGGAGTTGTTTAGTATTATTGAGTAAGTTGTCCATACATATCCCAGTGCAAATGTTCATATTGCTAAGAATTTATTGTTACTTGTATTTGATTGTACTTTAATGATATAGGCAGGGCTCGCTTATACAGCAGGTTAGGTTCCGGGCTACCGCTGTAAAGCGAAAATCTGTGTAAATTGAAACATAACCTTTTTTCACTTTCAGATAAATATTAAATCTTTGCAGGGTTGCAGGTATGTCTTGCTACTTCTACTTACACTTAGGTCACACTACACATGCATGTACAAGCATATACAGTGGTACTTCGAGTTTCGAACAGCTCCCAACTCGAACAATTATTTTTTTTTTATTAACACATCGGCCGATTCCCACCAAGGCAGGGTGGCCCGAAAAAGAAAAACTTTCATCATCATTCACTCCATCACTGTCTTGCCAGAAGGGTGCTTTACACTACAGTTATAAAACTGCAACATTTACACCCCTCCTTCAGAGTGCCGGCACTGTACTTCCCATCTCCAGAACTCAAGTCCGGCCTGCCGGTTTCCTGAATCCCTTCATAAATGTTACTTTGCTCACACTCCAACAGCACGTCAAGTATTAAAAACCATATGCCTCCATTCACTCCTATCAAATACGCTCACACATGCTTGCTGGAAATCCAAGCCCCTCGCACACAAAACTTCCTTTACCCCCTCCCTCCAACCTTTCCTAGGCCGACCCCTACCCCGCCTTCCCTCCACTACATATTTATACACTCTCGAAGTCACTCTGTCTCGTTCCATTCTCTCTACATGTCCAAACCACCTCAACAACCCCTCCTCAGCTCTCTGGACAATCGTTTTGGTAATCCCGCACCTCCTCCTAATTTCCAAACTCCGAATTCTCTGCATTATATTCACACCACACATTGACCTCAGACATGACATCTCCACTGCCTCCAGCCTTCTCCTCGTTGCAACATTCATCACCCATGCTTCACACCCATATAAGAGCGTTGGTATAACTATACTCTCATACATTCCCTCTTTACTTCCATGGACAAGGTTCTTTGTCTCCACAGACTCGAAGTGCTCCACTCACCCTTTTCCTCATCAATTCTATGATTCACCTCATCCTTCATAGACCCATCCGCCGACATGTCCACTCCCAAATATCTGAATACATTCACCTCCTCCATACTCTCCCTCCAATCTGATATCCAATCTTTCGTCACCTATTCTTTTTGTTATCCTCATCACCTTACTCTTTCCTATATTCACTTTCAATTTTCTTCTTTAAAACCCTACCAAATTCATCCACCAACCTCTGCAGCTTCTCTTCAGAATCTCCCAAAAGCACAGTGTCATCAGCAAAAAGCAACTGTGACAACTCCCACTTTGTATTTGCTTTATCTTTTAGCCCAACACCTCTTGCCAAGACCTCGCATTCACTTCTCTTACAACCCCATCTATAAATATATTGAACAACCACGGTGACATCACACATCCTTGTCTAAGGCCCACTTTTACTGGAAATAGTCCCCTTCCCTCCTACACACTCTAACCTGAGCCTCACTATCCTCATAAAAACTCTTCACTGCTTTCAGTAACCTTCCTCCTATTCCATACACCTGCAACATCTGCCACATTGCCCCCTATCTACCCTATCATACGCCTTTTCCAAATCCATAAATGCCACAAAAACATCTTTACCCTTATCCAAATACTGTTCACCTATATGTTTCACTGTAAACACTTAGTCTACACACCCCTACCTTTCCTAAAGCCCCTTGTTCATCTGCTATCCTGCTTTCTGTTTTACTCTTAATTCTTTCAATAATAACTCTACCATACACTTTACCAGGTACACTCAACAGACTTATTCCCCTATAATTTTTGCACTCTCTTTTGTCCCCTTTGCCTTTATACAAAGGAACAATACACGCTCTCTGCCAATCCCTAGGTACCTTACCCTCTTCCATACATTTATTAAATAATAGCACCAACCACTCCAAAATTATATCCCCACCTGCTTTTAACATTTCTATCTTTATCCCATCAATCCCAGCTGCCTTACCCCCTTTCATTCTACCCACTGCCTCACGAACTTCCCCTACACCCACAACTGGCTCTTCCACACTCCTACAAGATGTTATTCCTCCTTGCCCTACACACGAAATCACAGCTTCCCTGTCTTCATCAACATTTAACAAATCCTCAAAATATTCTCTCCATCTTCCCGATACCTCTAACTCTCCATTTAACCCTTTGACTGTCGGAGGCCCCATTCTGAAACTGTCATTCTATGTCGGAAAATTTTGGAAAAAAAAAAAAATTATTTTTTCTTATGAAATGATAGAGAATCTTTTCCCGATTGTAAGGACACCAAAAGTATGAAATTTGATTAAAAACTTACGGAATTACGCTCTCGCAAAGTTAGCGATGTCAGTGATATATACGCATCGGCGATTTCGCCGACTTTGAGCCCTATTTTAGGCCAATTCCATTGGGGCAGTCGACCAAACTCATAGCTATTTCTTTAGAACTCTATTTGTTCTATCGATTGAGTACAAGAAATCACCAATTTACCGATTTCAACTACCCAATAAAGTGGTCAGAAAATGGCAATTTCGCCAATTTCATGCAAAATAAAAAAGATGTCAATTTCAAAATAGGGTCCAGAATAAACAATGCAGACATCCCTAGCACTAAAATAAGATGTTATCTGTTCATTAGTCATGTCTTTAGGCCCCTCTTACATTACTCTTGCTTTCTATTTTGATTTTTATTCATACAAAAATAGAAGATTTATTGTTATGCAGACTATTGCATTATTGTAAAAACTGTATAAATAATATCTGTGCACTTGTGAAAGAATATTAGACTCACCAGGTGATGTGTATTGGACGCATGGTGTGATTTGTTTACTTTTGAACATTAGCAAAATCGAACATTTCCGCTTATTTTGAGCTCAATTTCAAGATCGTTTACATCATGAAACTAATTAAAATCATCTTTATTCTGTAATATGTTTCCCATTCTATCAAATGAGACCATGAAAAAGAATACAACCATAAATACTATACGAAAACACACCTCAAAGACGGCGTTTTAATTAAAAAAACGGTCAGAGTTTTTCTCTCATTATGTACTGCTTGCTGCAGGATTTTTATACTGCGCACACTGACCACACAGACCCATTCTCTCACATGTGGGCCTACCAGCTTTCTCCTGCTTGATTTGAGGCGCTAGAATTTAGGCGTTAAATACGTCCGAAACATTGGCTCGTAAGACGTAAATATACGTCCGAAACAGTCAAAGGGTTAATAACTCTCCTCTCCTATTTTTAACTGTCAAATCCATTTGTTCTCTAGGCTTCCTCAACTTATTAATCTCATTCCAAAACTTTTTCTTATTTTCAACAAAATTTGCTGATAACATCTCACCCACTCTCTCATCTGCTCTCTTTTTACATTGCTTCACCACTCTTTTAACCTCTCTTTTTCTCTCCATATACTCTTCCCTCCTTGCATCACTTCTACTTTGTAAAAACCTCTCATATGCTAACTTTTTCTCCCTTACTACTCTCTTTACATCATCATTCCACCAATCGCTCCTCATCCCTCCCGCACCCACTCGCCTGTAACCACAAACTTCTGCTGAACACTCTAACACTACATTTTTAAATCTACCCCATACATTTTCGACCCCATTGCCTACACTCTCACTAGCCCATCTATCCTCCAATAGTTGTTTATATCTTACCCTAACTGCCTCCTCTTTTAGTTTATAAACCTTCACCTCTCTTTTACTTACTGATTCTATTTTCCTTGTATCCCATCTACCTTTTACTCCCACTGTAGCTATAACTAAAAAGTGATCTGATATATCTGTAGCCCCTCTATAAACATGTACATCCTAAGTCTACTCAACAGTCTTTTATCTATCAATACATAGTCCAACAAACTACTGTCATTACGCCCTACATCATATCTTGTATACTTATTTATCCTCTTTTTCTTAAAATATGTATTACCTATAACTAAACCCCTTTCTATACAAAGTTCAATCAAAGGGCTCCCATTATCATTTACACCTGGCACCCCAAACTTACCTACTACACCCTCTCTGCATGTTTCTCCCACTTTAGCATTTAGGTCCCCTACCACAATTACTCTCTCATTTGGTTCAAAAGTTCCTATACATTCGCTTAACATCTCCCAAAATCTCTCTCTCCTCTACACTCCTCTCTTCTCCAGGTGCATACACGCTTATTATGACCCACTTTTCGCATCCGACCCTTATTTTAATCCACATAATCCTTGAATTTACACATTTATATTCCCTCTTTCCTTCCATAACTGATCCTTCAACATTATTGCTACCCCTTCCTTAGCTCTAACTCTCTCAGATACTCCTGACTTAATCCCATTTATTTCTCCCCACTGAAACTCGCCTACCCCCTTCAGCTTTGTTTCGCTTAGGGCCAGGACATCCAACTTCTTTTCATTCATAACATCGGCAATCATCTCTTTCTTATCATCCGCACTACATCCACGCACATTCAGACAACCCAATTTTATAAAGTTTTCTTCTTTCGTTTTTAGTAGATTTGTACAGGAGAAGGGGTTACTAGCCCATTGCTCCCGGCATCTTAGTCGCCTCATCGACACGCATGGCTTACGGAGGAAAGATTCTTTTCCACTTCCCCATGGACAATAGAGAAAATAAAAGGAACAAGAGCTATTAAGAAAAGAAGAAAAACCTAGATGTGTGTATGTATATATATGCATGTGTATGCCAGTGTAGTGTGACCTAAAGTGTAAGTAGAGTAGCTAGATATACCTGTTATCCAGCGTGTTTATGAGACAGAAAAAAGACACCAGCAATCCTACCATCATGTAAAACAGTTTCAGGTTTCTGTTTCACAGTCACCTGGCAGGACGGTAGTACCTCCCTGGGTGGTTGCTGTCTACCAACCTACCCTTGTAAGTGTAATATTGTAAGTGCTTTTGTAAGTGTATTTTGGGGTCTGAAACGGACTAATCTTTTACATTATTCTTATGGGAACAAATTCGTTCGTGTTGCGCCCTGAACAAGATGATGGGTTGAATGGTTGACGGACCATTTGGGCACTGCACGTCCAGTATTCACAGGCTGCAGCGCCGTGTGGCGTCACCATAGTTTATGTCAGGGTGAAGAACCTGGCAGAGATCAGTATGATCCCGACTTGTGAGGGCGTGGTATCCCAGCGGTCCACGACTGCAGTATGGTCTACATTACTGAGCTGTGGATGGCATCAGTGATTGTATCAGCTTGCCATACTTGAGCTCAGTCTTCTTCCCAGCTTTGGTGGGCCACGACATTACAGGATGGCTTGTGTGGCAGTCATTTAGTCGTGTAATCCTGTTAAAAAGGGTAAATAACAGCGAGCGTTCATGACACAGAGAAAAGTGTTTATGAGCGTGTTATGACAAAGTGAAAAGGGTGTCATGTGACACAGTTGAGAAGGTGTCGTGTGACAAGGAGGCGTGTCATGTGACACAGAGAAAAGTGGTGTGTAACACAAGACAAGGGTGTCTATGCAGACACGGAGGCGTAAGCGTGTCATGACGATAAGAAAGGTAGTGTCAATGACCGTTGTTGGTGGGGTCATGACTCGTGGGTTGTCACTGAGTTGTGGTGCTTTGTGTGACTGAATACGTTGTGGTGTCTTGTGTGACACTGATGTATTTGTGGTGTCTTGTGTGACACTGATATGTTGTGGTGTCTTGTGTGACACTGATATGTTGTGGTGTCTTGTGTGACACTGGTATGTTGTGGTGTCTTGTGTGACACTGGTATGTTGTGGTGTCTTGTGTGACACTGGTATGTTGTGGTGTCTTGTGTACACCGGTATGTTGTGTCTTGTGTGACACCGGTATGTTGTCTTGTGTGACACTGATGAGTGTCTTTGTCTCTTATGACTGGTATAACTATCCAGCTTTATATGTCGTGTGACATTAAAGTCTAGTCGTGTAAATTTAACAATGCATATTGTTCAACTGACAGTACAAAATATTACGCTTATCTTAAATTGTACAAAGATCATGCTTTTGCTTTTATATATGTACAGAGATTGTACTACAGTTATATAACCATTTTACTAGTAAAAGAAATATATTTATAAATTATTGTGTGTGTATTTTTATATCCCGGACAAAAAACCTTTATTATATTGTTACGGTATTGCAATGTTGGTTATGAGAGCAGTATTCTTTAGACTAACAGGCCGAGTAATCGGGTTTGCCATAGCTCTCGTAACTAATTTTGTAATATTGTAATAGTTCGGTAACGGCACTCGAACAGCCTTCTGGAACGAATTATGGCCGAAACTCGAGGTACCACTGTATATACAAACCCCTCTGGGTTTTTATTCTATTTTTCTTCCTAGCTCTTGTTCTTGTTTATTTCTGCTTATCTCCATGGGCAAGTGGAATAGAATTCTTCCTCCTTAAGTTATGCCTGTTGTAAGAGGCAATTAAATGCCGGGAGCAATGGGCTAGTAACCCCTTCTCCTGTATAAATTACTAAAAGCAAGGAAAAGAAAAACTTTATAAAATTGGGATGTTTGAATGTGCATGGATGTAGTGCGGATGATAAGAAAGAGATGATTGCTAATGTTATGAATGAAAAGAAGTTGGATGTCCTAGCCCTAAATGAAACAAAGGTGAAGGGGGTAGGCAAATTTCAGTGGGGAGAAATAAATGGGATTAAGTCAGGAGTATCTGAGAGAGTTAGAGCTAAGGATGGGGTAGCAATAATGTTGAAGGATCAGTTATGGAGAGAGAAGAGGGAATATAAATGTATAAATTCAAGGATTATGTGGATTAAAATAAGGGTCAGATGTGAAAAGTGGGTCATAATAAGTGTGTATGCACCGGAAGAA
>WNWK01055774.1:0-11179 GCA_009830355.1 Cherax destructor
TTCAAGCGATCTCGGACATACAGTGCCACTCCAACCCCTTCCCGAAACTTCTGTCTACTTGGAACAATTTAAAACCATGTATATGACATTCAGCAGGCATGTCCCTATTTTTCGTATTGAACCACGTCTCAGTTATGGCAAATACATCAATGTTACCTGCACTTGCAACTAATCTCAAATCGTCCATCTTATTCCTAGCACTACGACTATTTGTATAATACACTTTTAAAGACCCTCCTTTCTCTTTACCTTTCCTGCTCCATTCCGTTTTTCCACTATACATATTACTGTCCTTGTTATTGTTAAGAATTTTTATATCAAAGCCTAGATCTATATTTCGACATTCAGTATTTTCCATTTCTAAACCCATACCTCTAACTAATCTTAGTTTAAAGTCCTAACAACACCCTCAACTGAGCTAGCAAGAAAATCCACACCTGCCCTGGATAAGTGAACCCCATCCCTGGCATACATGTCATTTCGGCCATAGAAGTGGTCCCAGTTGCAAATGAATGGTACTGCATTATCCTTACAGTGTTTGTCCAGCCAGCAATTGACACCAATTGCCCTGGACAGCCATTCATCTCCAACTCCTCTCCTTGGCAAAATACCACATATGACAGGGTTCCCACCCTTCTTCCTAATTATGTCTATTGCTGACCTATACCTGCTAGTCAGGTCCTCACTCCTACGTCTGCCAACATCGTTGCCTCCAGCACTGAGACAGATAATAGGATTGCTCCCATTACCTCTCATGATGTCGTCCAGACGGCTAACAATATCCTCCATCCCAGCCCCAGGAAAGCAAACCCTCTGTCTCCTACTTCTATCTTTCAAGCAGAAGGCCCTATCCATATACCTAATTTGACTATCCCCAACAAGAACAATGTTCTTACCTTCCTTGGTGTCGTTCGTGATGTTCCCTGTAGTCGACTCACATTCATCGGGTAACACGGAGAATCGGTTCGATGTTTCCACAACAGGCTTCTGGTTCTTCGTTAATTCTACCTCTCCATCCATCCTCTTGATCTTTAACTTTGTCCCATGCATTCCAGCCACTGCCCAGGTTCCTTTCTTGGCTTGAGGATTCTCAACAGGAGGATTACTACGAATCCTCTTGTTTTCCTCAGTCAGTCGCTGTATCTCAAGCTTAGCTACCCTCAGTTCTTCCTTCAGCTGCTGGTAGAGTAGCTCAAGAGAGGACATCTTGTTCAGATTCACAGAGAGCACTCAAGACACTCACAGAGAGCACACACTCACACATGCTTGCTGGAAGTCCAAGCCCCTCGCCCACAAAACCTCCTTTACCCCCTCCCTCCAACCTTTTCTAGGATGACCCCTACCCCGCCTTCCTTCCCCTACAGATTTATACGCTCTCCAAGTCATTCTACTTTGATCCATTCTCTCTAAATGACCAAACCACCTAAACAACCCCTCTTCAGCCCTCTGACAAATACTTTTAGTAACTCCACACCTTCTCCTAATTTCCACATTCCGAATTTTCTGCATAATATTTGCACCACACATTGCCCTTAGACAGGACATCTCCACTGCCTCCAACCTCCTCCTCGCTGCAGCATTTGCAACCCATGCTTCACACCCATATAAGAGTGTTGGTACCACTATACTTTGTCATTCCTTCTTTGCCTCCATGGATAACGTTTTTGTCTCCACAGATACCTCAATGCACCACTCACCTTTTTCCTTCATCAATTCTATGGTTAACCTCATCCTTCATAAACCCATCCGCTGACACGTCCACTCCCAAATATCTGAAAACATTTACTTCTTCCATAATCCCTCTCTCCAGTGTGATATCCAATTTTTATTTATTTAAATCGTTTGATACCCTCATCACCTTACTCTTATCTATGTTCACTTTCAACTTTCTACCTTTACACACCCTCCCAAACTCATCCACTAACTTTTGCAACTTTTCTTTACAACCTCCCATAAGCACAGTATCATCAGCAAAAAGTAACTGTGTCAACTCCCATTTTGCATTTAATTCCCCATAATTTAATCCCACCCCTCTCCCCAACACCCTAGCATTTACTTCTTTTACAACCCCATCTATAAATATATTAAACAACCATGGTGACATTACACATCCCTGTCTAAGACCTACTTTTACCGGGAAGTAATCTCCCTCTCTCCTACACACCCTAACCTGAGCCTCACTATCCTCATAAAAACTCTTTACAGCCTTCAGTAACTTACTACCTATTCCATACATTTGCAACATTTGCCACATTGCTCCCCTATTTACTCTATCATATTCCTTTTCTAAATCCATAAATGCAATGAAAGCTTCTCTACCTTTATCTAAATACTGTTCACATATATGCTTCACTGTAAACACTTGATCTACACATCCCCTACCCACTCTAAAGCCTCCTTGCTCATCTGCAATCCTACTCTCTGTCTTACCTCTAATTCTTTCAATAATAACCCTGCCATACACTTTACCTGGTATACTCAGTAAACTTATTCTCCTATAATTCTTACACTCTCTTTTATCCCCCTTCCCTTTATATAAAGGAACTATACATGCTCTCTGCCAATCCCTAGGTACCTTCCCCTCATTCATACATTTATTAAAGAAAAATACCAACCACTCCAGCACTATATCCCCCCCTGCTTTTAATATTTCTGTCATGATCCCGTCAATTCCAGCTGCTTTACCCCCTTTCATTCTACGTAATGCCTCACGCACCTCCCCCACACTCACATCCTGCTCTTCTTCACTCCTAAACGATGTTGTACCTCCCTGGCCAGTACATGAAATTACCGCCTCCCTTTTTTCATCGACATTTAAAAGTTCCTCAAAATATTCCCGCCATCTACCCAATACCTCCAGCTCCCCATCTACTAACTCCCCTACTCTGTTTTTAACTGACAAATCCATTCGTTCCCAAAAATTTTCTTGTTTTCAGCAAAATTTCTTGACAGAGCCTCTCCCATTCTTTCATCCGCTCTTCTTTTGCACTCTCTCACCACTCTCTTCACCTTTCTTTTACTCTCCATATATTATGCTCTTCTTCTACTAACACTTCTGTTTTGTAAAAACCTCTCATAAGCTACCTTTTTCTCTTTTATCACACCCTTTACTTCTTCATTCCACCACTCACTCCTCTTTCCTCCTGCACCCACTCTCCTATAGCCACAAATTTCTGCCCCACATTCTAATACTGCATTTTTAAAACTATCCCAACTCTCTTTAACCCCCCCACTACTACTACTTTCACTAGCCCACCTTTCTGCCAATAGTTGCTTATATCTCACCCTAACTTCCTCCTCCCTTAGTTTATACACTTTTACCTCTCTCTTAAATAAATAACAAAAAGGCACAATACCGTGACTGGAACAATACACACACAACCCGCACATATAAAAGAGAGGAGCTTACGACGACGTTTCGGCCCGACTTGGACCATTTACAAAGTCACACTAACACACAAAGACGGGGGAAGGGGTATTTATAGGCAGGCAGACAGGGGAGGGTACCAGAGAGTGGGGTAATAATGGAGTAAGTAGTGGAAGTGGTAGTAGTAGTAATAGTAGTAGTGGAGACAGTCATATTCTAGAGGAGCACTGCAATGAGGCTAGCGGCCCGCAAGGGTGGGACGAGAACAAAGAGGGAGGAAAGGCGAATAAAATAAAGGACAAATACAAGGCAAAAGAAAAGAAAGAAAGGAAAACCCATAGGAGAAAAAAAGGAGAGGAGAGAAGAGATGAAAGGGGAAGGAATCAGGTTAAGTCACGGGTGTTCTGAAGTTTAGAGCATTTAACAATGTAATGAGAGATGAAAGCATCAACAGAGACAAAGCCAGGGCGAAGATTCATACAGGGAAAGTTGTGTATAAGGGAGGATTCAACCAGGCGGCGACTATGAAAGTTAGACGTAGGGTAGACAGTTTTAGCAGACGACCAATCAATAGGATGACTGTGATCTCTGACATGACAGAAAAGAGCATTATTAGTGTCGGCAAGCCTAACACTATTTTTGTGCTCCCTGAGTCTGTCAGAAAGAGATCGGCCAGTTTCTCCGAAGTACTGAAGAGGACAGGAGGAGCAAGTAATAGAGTAGACACCAGGAGAATCTGTGGAGGGAGGGGAGGTATGAACTAGATTAGTGCGAAGAGTGTTAGTCTGACGAAAGGTAAGTTTGATGTCTAAGGAACGGAGAGAGTTGCTGAGATTAGAGAGACCAGAGATGTAGGGAAGGCAGAGGACTGGAGAGTTCTCAGGAGTAGAGGGTTTAGGAGAGAAGAAAGTCCGTTTGGCACGAGAGAAAGCAGAGTCTATGAAATGGGAAGGGTAGCCCAGGTGGGAAAATGAATTATGAAGAGTGGAAATTTCTGCTTCAAGAAACTGAGGATCACAGATACGGAGAGCACGGAGAAAGAGGGAGATAAGAACACTCTTCTTGACAGAAGAGGCATGATAAGAAAAGTAATGAATGTACATGCCACTGTGCATAGGCTTGCGGTACACGGAGAAGGCAAAACCTGTAACTGAGCGGTGGACATGAACATCAAGGAAAGGAAGCAAAGAATTAGATTCCCAATCAGCTTTAAACTTAATGGAAGGGGCAAGATTATTAAGAGCATCAAGAAAAGGTTGGAAGAGACTTAAGTCATGAGGCCAAAGAGCAAAGATGTCATCTACATAGCGGAGCAAGAGTGAAGGACGTACATCAATAGTGGGAAGAAGGACAGTCTCGAAGTATTCCAGGAGATAGAGGAGAGCCCATAGCGACACCAAAGGTTTGAGAATAATATTTACCTTGAAAGGAAAAGGAGTTAGAGTCCACACAAAGGCGGATAAGATCAAGAAAGACATCAGTAGGTATAGGGAGATGAAGTAACCCTGCATTGGCCTTCTCTCTGAGAAAATTAAGGACATCATCCAGAGGGACATTAGTGAAGAGGGACTCGACATCAAGACTAAGCATCTTACAGGTCGGGAGAGAGCGAACCCGTTCGATGAAGTCTTGAGAGTGACGAAGGTGGGCAGGAGAAAAAGTACCAAGAAAGGGGGTGAGGGTTTTGGCTAGCCAGGAAGCAAGAGAATAAGAGACAGAACCTCTAGAAGATATGATGGGACGCAGAGGAATATCAGGTTTGTGAGTTTTGGGAAGGCCATAGAAATAGGGCAGAGAGGGACAGATGACACGAAAACGTTGAACAAGGTTAAAGTCAGAAGGACAGAGGTCGGAGAGAGTCTTAAGTTTCTTGTTGAAAGTTCTCTTGATGCGATCAATAGCCCTGGCTTTGTCTCTGTTGATGCTTTCATCTCTCATTACATTGTTAAATGCTCTAAACTTCAGAACACCCGTGACTTAACCTGATTCCTTCCCCTTTCATCTCTTCTCTCTTCTCCTTTTTTCTCCTATGGGTTTTCCTTTCTTTCTTTTCTTTTGCCTTGTATTTGTCCTTTATTTTATTCGCCTTTCCTCCCTCTTTGTTCTCGTCCCACCCTTGCGGGCCGCTAGCCTCATTGCAGTGCTCCTCTAGAATATGACTGTCTCCACTACTACTATTACTACTACTACCACTTCCACTACTTACTCCATTATTACCCCACTCTCTGGTACCCTCCCCTGTCTGCCTGCCTATAAATACCCCTTCCCCCGTCTTTGTGTGTTAGTGTGACTTTGTAAATGGTCCAAGTCGGGCCGAAACGTCGTCGTAAGCTCCTCTCTTTTATATGTGCGGGTTGTGTGTGTATTACCTCTCTCTTACTTGCTTTTGCTATTTTCTTTTTGTCCCATCTACCTTTTACTCTAACTGTAGCTACAACTAAATAATGATCTGATATATCTGTTGCCCCTCTATAAACATGTACATCCAGAAGCCTACCCATCAACCTTTTATCCACCAATACATAATCCAACAAACTACTTTCCTTACGTGCTATATCATACCTTGTATATTTATTTATCCTCTTTTTCATAAAATATGTATTATTACCAAACCTCTTTCTACACATAGCTCAATTAATGATTCCCCATTTACATTTACCCCTGGCACCCCAAATTTACCTACTACACCCTCCACAACATTTTTACCCACTTTAGCATTAAGATCCCCAACCACAATTACTCTCTCACTTGGTTCAAAACACCCCACACACTCACTCAATATTTCCCAAAATCTCTCTCTCTCCTCTACACTTCACTCTTCTCCAGGTGCATAAACACTTACTATAACCCACTTTTCACATCCAACCTTTATTTTACTCCACATAATCCTTGAATTTATACATTTATATTCCCTCTTTACCTGCCATAACTGATTATTCAACATTATTGCCACTCCTTCTTTAGCTCTAACTCTATTTGAAACCCCTGACCTAATCCCATTTATTTCTCCCCACTGAAACTCTCCTACCCCCTTCAACTTTGTCTCACTTAAAGCCAAGACATCCAGCATCTTTTCATTCATAACATCTACAATCATCTCTTTCTTATCATTCGACAGTAGTCTTAAATTCCAAACACACATACAACAAATTTCCAAGAAAATCTCAAAGACAGTAGGTATATTATCTAAGATATGCTATTATGTGCCACAACCAGCTCTCATTGCACTATATCATTCTCTTATCTACCCTTATCTCACCTATGGAATCTGTGCATGGGGCTCAACAACATTAAATCACCTTAGACCACTCATAACCCAGCAAAAGTTGCAGTCAGGATGATAACAAATTCCCACTCTAGACAGCATACTCCACCTATATTCAAAACTTTAAAACTACTCACCATAAAAAATATTCATACCTACTCATGTGCCTTCTACATACATAAAACTCTATGTACATGCTAATATCAACCCTCCGCTCAAAATTCTCCTCAACAACTTTAATAGGTCCCACGACCACGACACAAGACACAGATCACTATTTGACATACCCCGAGTCCATACTAACCAATGTAACAATTCTATGCACATAAAGGGCCCCAGAATTTGGAATTCATTACCAGTAAATATTAAGTTAACCTTGTCGGAAAATCAATTCAAGACTCTTCTCAAAAATCACCTACTCACCCTATACTAAATACTCATACTGTAACAAACTTTCAAACCCAATGTTATTTTACTTAAGATAATCCCAGTTTTATATTGTCATCCTCCTTAACACTTGTTGCAATTTCATATCATCATATTGTCATTTAAAATAGTATAGTATCATCATTTTGTTAATTTGAAAATTAAATATATAACTAGAAGAAACTCAATAAATTTCTCTAGTATTGTTATTTTACTAGTATAGCATCAGCATATAGTAACTTGAAATAAAATATACAACTAGAATAAACTCAACCAATTTCTCCAGTATTGTCTTTTAATAGTATGTATAATCATATTGTAATTTGAAATAATATATAACTAGAATAAACTCAATCAATTTCTCTAGTATTAAGTACTTAGTGAATAAGTCTTTAGAATAAGCTGCCCCTAATGCCATGGCATGCCAGTGGCTCTCCTTGCATTACAGTTTTATAATTGTAACTACCAATAACTATGTATACTTGTAACTTGCATCGAAATAAAAATATTATTATTATTATTATTATTACATCCACGCACATTCAAACATCCCACTTTGACGGTTTTCTTCTTTTTCTTTTTAGTAAGCTATACAGGAAAAGGGGTTACTAGCCCATTGTTCCCGGCATTTTGGTTGACTTTTACAACACGCATGGCTTACGGAGGAAAGATTCTTATTCCACTTCCCCATGGATATGAAAGGAAAAGCAATAAGAACAAGAATTATTAAGATAAAATAAAATAAAACTCAGATGAGTGTGTATACATAAATGTGTACATGTATGTGTAGCGTGACCTAAGTGTAAGTAGAAGTAGCAAGACGTACCTGAAATCTTGCATGTTTATGAGACAGAAAAAAGACACCAGCAATCCTACCATTACTATTACTTATACAGTGGTACCTCGGTTAACGATGGTCCCCAAACTCGCCCTTTTATGTAAGTTTATTTTTTTAAATGCTTTTGTAAGTGTATTTTTGGGGGTCTAAAAGGACTAGTCTATTTTACATTATTCTTTATGGGGATAAATTTGATTGGTAATGGCACTTGAACAGCATTCTGGAACGAAAAAATATCGTTAACCGAGGTACCACTATATATTGTAAGATGTATATTGTAATATGTATATTGTAATAAATAAAATTAAGGAAATCAGGTCTAATATATATTATTTAGGTACAAATACTGGTCAGAGAGCCCGTCGTAAGTCCGAGGCGTCGGTAAACGAGTACGTCGCTAAGTGAGGAGAGACTGTATTTGACAATGAATGATACTAAAAATTATTATGTAAAATATAACTATAAGATAATAAGAAATTTAAATTGTAATAATAGTTAATTAATAAAAAGAAAAAACAAAAGAAAAAATGTATGAATGTTAAAAGTGTATAAAATTGGCAATAAATAAGGCAGTAATAAGGTAAATACTGCACAATACAGTACAATAAAAAATAGTTTTTTTAAAAAAGTATAGCACTAAATTAAATAAAAGATAAGAAATTTTAATTGTAATAACAGTCAATTAATAAAAGAGAGAAAAAAAAATTTATGAATGTTAAAAATGTATAAAATTGGCAAAAAATAGGGCAGTAATAAGGTAAATACTGCACAACACAGTACAATAAAAAAATAGTTTAAAAAAAAGTATAGCACTAAATTAAATTTGACAATTTACTGCTGTCAGATTGACATTGAAGTGAATATATTAGGGTTTGTAGAGATTAAACTGATAAAGAATTGGGGTTTCATAACACTATTCGCGGAAAGTGGGTACAAACTGCATTATTCCAGTTCAGTGAGGCCGGAGTCTCTGAGGAACTTTTTCAGCTCGTGTTCAGTAGAAATAGTATATCTCCTTCCTGTTGGCTCTTTTTTAACAGCAATTTTTCCATCTCTTGCAAAGCACTGGTGAATTTTCCTGCCATTTTGTAACTTTCTTAGTCTATAGAGGAGATTTTGCCGTAGTTTGGTCAGGCATTCGTTTACATACACCTCACTTTTCACGGTAATAGAAGTATTTAGAAGATTATTTCTTTGAGAGCTACAGTTGAATTTTAGTATTACTGATTTTTTTCCAGGTTGGTATCCTATCACTTTACATTCCTTTATGTCATCACTTTGTATGTTAAGATGAAGATGGTCTTGGATGAGTTGCAAGGTGGTTTGTTTACATGTTTCCTGAGTTATAGTTACTGGAAGATGTTTGCTGTTCACTACAACTGAGTCAGATAATTGTTGTTGGTCGAAGTGGTCTTGAAAATTGTTCATAGCATCTGTAAGTTGTAAGTCCACTCTTTCTCTTTCATTCTTGATGTCGGTGGTCAGGTGGGTAACTTGTTCTTTTAGGCGGTTGATGGAGTCCTCTGACTGGGTGTGGGTGATGGTTAGTTGGTCCAGTGCTGTTTGATTAATTTCTAGAGCTGTAATCCTGTCCATGCACTGTGTGTTGGTGGCTCGCAAGTCCTTAATTTATCTGGTTAACGTATCATATGGCAGGTTAGGTTCCAGGCTACCCCCATAAAGCGGACATTGCTGTAAAGCAGAACACCATTTTTTCCACCTTATAAATTCATATAAATGCCAGATAACAAATTTACACTAACATTTAAGTTAGCAATAGTACTAGGCATTAAAAAACAATAAAAAGTATAATACACACACACAACACTCATTACGTAAAATATTTGTAGTCTTAATGTAGGGTGAGAGGTGAGTAATATTTATTTGTAGAAAGTCAGGTGTGTGAGGTATGGTAGCCCACCTGGCCACCCCACCCACACATAATATACTATGATATTTAAAGCACCCTAGAGCGATAAAATGCATATACAGTACAGTACACTCATTATTTACCTTAAAATATTAATGTAGGGTGGGAGGTGAGTAAACGAGATAAAACGAATAAATGAGAGAGAGAATGAGTAAATGAGAGAGGACAGAGATGTGGAGTCTGTAAACAAACAGATGAATGTGTCTGGTTATGGATGTTACATTTTCATTTCCATGTTTGTGAAGCTTATAGTTGTCTCCACACTGGTACAGTAGAATAAATAAGGAGCAACACTCCCATTCTCATGTAACACACCATTTTTAGAAGGAGTGAAGTTCTGAGTGAAGGCACACGAAAGGAATAATTTTCTTTGGTGTTGAACTAGAGAAAACGTTATTTTTCCGACACTGACAAGACAGCTGTTAATTTATTCTACTGTGGAGTGGATTTATCATGCTTATGTTACATAGTGTGTTTATTATATAATTTTGAAAAAAAATATAGATGGATTAATGAAAATGCCTATATTAACATACAGTGGACCCTCAGTTTAAGGCCGTAATCCATTCCAGGAGCTAGGTCTTTTACCGAAATGGCCTTTAACCGAAATAATATTCCCCATAAGAATTAATGTAAATACAACTAATCCGTTCCAGACAAAAATATTCACAAACAAATATTTTTTTAACATTTAAATCAGTATTACATACCTTTATTGAAGACTAATGCTGGCTTCTAGAAGACAGGGAGGAGTTAGTGTTTGGAAGGGGAATCCCCCTCCATAAAAACTTCAGGTAACAAGTCCTTATCTGGGTTACTTCCCTTCTTTTTCTTTTAATGCCACTAGGACCAGCTTGAGAGTCACTAGACCCTTGTCTAGACAAATAACTGTCCAGAGTGCTCTGTTTCTGGCGCCTCTTTAACATTTCCCTGAAGTGGAACAAGGTTTTGTCACTAAACGTTGCAGATATGGCTTGTTTCAGCTTGGTCAGGATGGTGTTTTTCAACAAATGTCTGGACATCATTCCACTTGGAAGAAATTTCCTTAATCACTGAAGAAGGCACCTCCTTCTTTTCCTTTTCCTCCTCCTTTTCTGAAGCAATAGCCTCAACTCGGGTCTGATGATGTTCCAGTTCCAGCTCTTGCAGCTCTTCAGTGGTTAGCTCTACCCTGTGGTCCTGCACCAACTCTTCCACATCCTCACCACTCACCTCCAACCCCAGGCTGTTCCCCAATGCCACAATATCTTCCACAACAGGCACAGGGTCATCAGGGTCAGGGTCAGCCTCAAATCCTTCAAAATCCCTCATTTCAACACAACCTGGCCACAGTGGTCTCCAAGCAGAGTTCAA
>WNWK01055775.1:0-11178 GCA_009830355.1 Cherax destructor
TTATACACTATATTACAGATTAACAAAAATTCTAGAGAAAACATATTGGAACATACAATAACATGAGCAACAGAATGCGAAGATAATCACAGTTCAAATACATTTCTTGAGTTAATTAACAGCATTTATTTCTTTCCCCTGAGTTACAGAACTATGCACATGGTAAATAGATAAGGATATAGACAAGAAATATAAGTGAGGACAGTCATGAAATTTTCACAACTAATATTTATCACACCTTTCATAAATAATGCTTGAGGGGCTGATTTGCTTCATTACAGCACTTTAAGGGTAGACCCACCAAAGCTGTTTGCGAATCTTACTGCGGATTGTCATCCTATATCAGCTAAGTCACGCCGCTATTCTTATGAAGATAGGATGTTCATTGAGAAAGAAACTCAGAGGCTGCTGAAGGAGGGTATTATAGAACCAAGTAATTCTCCGTGGCGTGCACAGGTCGTTGTTGTCAAGGATGATTATAGGAAACGGAGGCTGGCTATCGACTATTCTGAGACAATCAACAAATTTACACTTCTTGATGGGTACCCTCTACCTCGAATTGATGATACAGTGAACAAAATTGCTCAGTACTATGTGTTTAGCACAATTGATCTACGAAGTGCCTATCATCAAGTCCCTATAAGGAATGAAGATAAACCATACACAGCGTTTCAGGCTAGTGACGGCCTCTATCAGTTTACCAGAGTCCCTTTTGGGGTTACCAATGGGGTAGCCTGTTTCCAACGAATTGTGGATTCACTCATTCAGGAAGAGCAACTTATGGGAACTTATGCATATTTAGATAATGTTACCATTTGTGGCAAGACCCAGGAGGAACATGATGCAAACCTTGATAAGTTTTTGGAAGCTGCCAAGAAGAAAAATATCAGTTACAATGAAGAAAAGTGCACTTTTTCCACTAAAAGGCTTAACATCCTTGGTTATGTGGTGGAAGGAGGTGCAATATCCCCAGACCCTGAAAGACTTCGACCTCTACTGGAACTTCCAATGCCCCAAGACAAAAAGTCACTCCAAAGAACTCTTGGTCTTTTTGCTTATTACTCACAGTGGATCTACAACTATTCAAGTAAAGTTCGCCCACTGAGTGCTACCACGATATTTCCTGTGACAAAGGAAGCAGAAACTACTTTCTATACTCTCAAACAGGACATTGAAAACTCAGTAGTTCAGGCCATTGATGAGTCCCTACCATTCGAGGTGGAAACGGATGCATCTGAAGTTGCCATTGCTGCAGTCCTATCTCAGGCAGGACGTCCCGTAGCTTTCTTTTCAAGAACTTTTCAAGGATCAGAGAAGTGCTATGCTGCTGTAGAAAAGGAAGCCCAGGCCATCATAGAAGCAGTTCGCCACTGGAGGCATTATTTAACAGGCAGACATTTCACTGTAAGGACTGACCAACGGTCCGTGATGTATATGTTTGACAAGAAGCACAAAAGTAAGATCAAGAATGACAAGATATTACGCTGGAGGATGGAACTATCGTGTTATAACTTTGATATTCTGTATCGACCGGGTGAAGAAAACATTTCACCTGATGCATTCTCTAGGTCCCACTGTGGAGCAGCATGTCATGATTTGCAATCACTCTCAGAGCTCCACAAGGCCTTGTGTCACCCAGGAGTTACACGCCTGTATCATTTTGTTAAATCTAAGAATATGCCCTACTCAGTGGAAGAGGTGCGACAAGTGATCAGATCATGCAGAGTATGTGCAGAGTGCAAGTCAAACTTTCACCAGCCAGAGAAAACTCATCTCATAAAAGCCACCCAGCCTTTCGAGAGACTGAATATAGATTTCAAAGGACCTCTACCAAGCATAAACCAGAATAGGTATTTCCTTAACATAGTAGATGAATATTCTAGGTTTCCTTTTGTGTTCCCCTGTGCAAATATGACTGCTTCAACTGTCATCAGTTGTCTTTCCCAGTTATTCGCTATTTTTGGTATGCCGGCCTATATCCATTCAGACAGGGGATCCTCGTTCATGAGTAATGAACTTCAGGAGTTTTTGGCTAACAAAGGGATTGCTTGCAGCAGAACAACAAGCTACAACCCTCAAGGCAATGGTCAAGTGGAGCGGTTCAATGGTACTATATGGAAGTCAGTTACAATGACACTGAAATCTCGCAATCTACCGGTTCAACACTGGCAGACTGTCTTACCTGATGCCCTTCACTCTATTAGATCATTGCTGTGCACAGCTACTAATGCTACCCCTCATGAGAGACTCTTCAACTATTCACGTCGTTCCTCTACGGGAGCCTCCATGCCCACCTGGTTATGTCACCCTGGACCCATTCTCCTGAAGAGTCACCGTAGGATGAACAAGACGGATCCTTTAGTGGAAGAGGTAGAGCTCCTACAAGCTAATCCGCATTATGCCCACATTCGCTACCAAAATGGTGAAGAGACTACTGTATCTACAAGACACTTAGCCCCAGTTGAAACCAATGTTAGTGCGGAATCTCAAGATACACCAATAGATGTTGCGAAAGATGCTTCGGTTTCTCCAGGGAAGCCTTTTCAGGCTACCCCTATTGAAATAGAGGACGCCGCTCCAGCAGATAGTCAAACCCCGCTAGAAAATACCGAACCCGGTGAAGAGGCTCAAGGGCTACGAAGGTCTGGACGTACACGTCACCCACCTAACCGTTTGGAGGATTACTGTATCTGATATTTTAGAAGGGGGAGATTGTAGTGATACCGCTCTTGTGGGGAGCCGCAGCAGGACACAATACTGCACCACCTCAGGGGCCCCTTACAATAACAACAAACAGTACAGCGATGGCCCAGCATGGCGTGTGGTCTCTCTCTCTTACACAGATACATTCGTGATGCAGATTACATGGTAAGCTTAAATATGTCGCCAGTAGCTATAGCTTTTCTGAGGACATATGCACCTTACATCACCTGTCCTGCAGCAGCAGTCATTAGATGTATTTTCTTCTGTTGCAGACATGTACCATGGATTTTGTGTTCAATAAAGCCTAGGAATAAGGCCTGTGTTTTTATCACAACACCAGCATAAATTCCTTGGAACCATCGCCCCACGTTGACTGCATGTATAGTTCCATAGCGTCCAAATTCCTGTTGTACATCCACTCCGTGCGCTTCGAATGGAATATTACGAAGACGAATCCATGAATAATGTGTCGAAATGTCACATAGGCGCACATCCAGGCTAGCGTTGACAACAATGGGCCGTTCTTGATAAGTGTCCACAACCTTCTCGTAGATATCAGGCGACACAAATTTCACAAAGATTCTTGCGTTACCATTCAGAGAAACCCGTACAAATCTTCGATAGGGATCCTGAAAGTATCTCGGATTATGAGAGGTAGAATGACGTCAGCGTTGCTCGGGTAAACCGCTCCTTTTAACAATTCTACACAGATGGTGTTTACCCTCCTCCGGTATTACGCCATTTTGAAGAAAACAAAACTTCTCCAACCAGACACCAGGGGTCACTTGCTGCTCACCTGAGACACCCTCGCTCTGTCAAGGTTGGGGAGCAACTGTCATGAGTCTAGCCTCGTACTACATCAGTTACCATTGTGAAAGTTCGTCTGCTTCCTCTCCTGTCTCCACTCGAGTTTCTTCCCACCAAGATGCCTCTAGCCTCTAGTTATCTTCCACTTCTTTGCCAACTGCCAATGTCTTTCCAGTCATTACTCGATCAGCATCTTTTGACTCTGACATCATTCTTCCTGAAGCTTCCTTGTCAGCTGAAACACTCAAAGCTATCTCTACAATTACTGATAAGTCAAAGCCAGTGATGAACACTGACCCACCTTCGAAAACTTCATATTCACACCTTCCTCAATCTTTTACATTTACTTCTACAAAGTCTGTCTGAGAAAAATGTCTGTTTTCTCAGAGTTCACATACCTTGCTTCTCTCTAATTTCTCGCTACTCCCACACAGTGACTTCAGACTTTCCTAGTCCATAGATGGCTTCTGCTTACTGTTACTATCATACTTCTAATCACAGATCATGGCTTTATTTCAGTGGAATATTTGAGTATTCGTGTAATCAAAGGGAGATTCAGGTGTTGCTCCAAGTTTTCCCCTGCATATGTTTAATAAAAATTAAAATTACACTCCGTTGTTGTCCACCCCGTCTCGGGCTATAGGTTATTGTGATTGAAAGATCCTTTTCCCAATGAGACATTTAATGAAAGTGCACTTCTTGTGTGCATCGATATACCACATTCTCAGATCTTTGTACTTCAAGGAGGGTTCCTTTGTGGTGAAGAGACTCTTGATCACAGAAAGTGGACCTTCTAGTCTTCTTCCTCAGACCAAACCTAAATGTCCCCCACTCCTTCCCCACCCCATCCCACCTCCTTTCGTACTTTCGGGCTTTGGTGATCTCTCCTCAGAAATTCCAGCTCCATTGAGGCCCTTAGTGGCAGTGGTGGTGTTTGCTATGTAATCTGGATCATCTGGGGATATGCTGATCTGCCCTCTGGAACTCCAGAGGTTGTCTTTCGATATCTTTAGGGTGATGGGTGCATCTCTGGAGGCTGCCTATCTGTTCCTAGAGGTGACTGGCTTCTAACTGCTCTCTTTTGTCTGCCAAGGTGGCTCAATGGATGTGAGGCTGTAATTTTGGATTGCTGATTTACTGGCATGAAGGATAGGGTAGGGCACAGGTTTCATGCTGCATCTGCACTACCAACCACACCAAGGGTCTTCTTTGGTGCTGAGGACATGCAGTCTCTCTCATTTCTCCTAGGAGCTTATTGCGACCCCAGAATGGGCCACAATGTACATATATAAATTTGATGTATATTTTAATTTCTTATAATTTTATATTGCTGATATTTTCGATAATAGCTAAATCGTTTATATCTGCTTTATATTATTATTTGACTTAGCTATTATTAGGTAGGATGTAACATTACAATATTGTGTTCTGTGCTCAAGTGTGTTGTAGCCGCCCAGGAGTTGGCAAACTACCGTTTACTGCACTTCGCTTGTTATACCTAATTCGTTAAGGTATCTGTGCACCGTCACAGTCGGTGATTTTTATACTGAACCTAGATTCAGTAATAAGGGAGTTTTGTGACTATTTTGGAGGATCTACTGATGGTCCCCAGTTAGGGTCGATTTTCTTATCTTCTTGTTCCTGACGCTGTGTTGCTGTTGCTTGTTATATTGCTGTTCTGCGAATTGGTCATTTTACTGTTCAATCAAGCTGTTCTGATTGTCAGTTTGTTAGAGAAGCTAGCTTATGAGAAGACGTTCAGTCTGACACTGGTTGAGTCGAGTCTTAGAGTTACCTGGAGCACACATACACTCATACACACATTTGTATATATATTAGTATTGTTTATAATTGCTGACTTTGTACCAGAGGGTACATAAGAACCAGATATATGTGCCTTCAGCACAATCATATTGTTTATGAGAGCAGTGTAGGAGCTAACCTCCTAAGTTATATCTTCAATATATTTATATTTAATTTGATTTACTTTGCTACCCTAGATTTTCTAACTTTGATAATAAACATTTTAAATATATTTCTTTGGTTAGTATCCTCTCAGTTTGGATCCAATGATGATATTGATAATATGTCGGATAACTGGACCAGGATACTGACTTTGTTGCAAAAGCCCAGTAACAGGCTGGATGCTAGAAGGGCTATCCTTTCTAGTGTCCACTGGAGATGTCTATTTCTAATAGATATCGCGTCATTTTGTAACAGATCTATCCCTCCATGTACTTTTTTTTAATAACCTTATCATGGAGACGCATGTCTATGAAATACCTCCTCCTGGACCCCATACTTCCCAGCTGTATTCCCTAAAGACCTTGGCACATCATTGGACCATTCTTCAGACATCTCAAAAAAACCTGGTCCATTCTTCGAGATAATATCTCGTTGTACACTTCTGGTACTGTGGTTCCAACTGACACTTTTGTGGACTCTGCACAACCTTGACGGTGATACCCACTTCTCTCTCTACAGTGTCAATTTTCAGATACCCCACACATGTTGGAACTGACCACTTCTGGTCCTCTTGTCCAAACGACCACAACCACTGTCTTGATTACTTCTCCCTCTTCTCAGAAACAACCTGGTCAGCAATTTTTTTCCCTACACTGCGTCAATGTACCTAATGGACTAAATTCTTTACAATCAACATGTACAGACCATAGTATCAGCAAGGCATTCCTCTACCAAGGATAAAATATTTAATTTAATGTTCTCGACCTCTTCAAGGGGGGCTCCTTGGTGCGGTGAAGAGGTTATTGGTCTGAGGAATTAGACCTTTTTGGTCTACTTCCTCAGACCAAACCTAATTACCCCCCAATCCCCCTTCCCTATCCCATCCTCCCGTACCCCCTTTCCCTTTCCTCCTCTCCCCATCTCTCCACTTTCCCTTTCCTGTTTTTGCCTTTGAGTTTGTTCCCTTAGGCTTTGTAGTTCCTAGACCTGAGAAGGGGTTCCAGGGTTCATCTCCTTCCATTGAGGTCCTTGGTGGCAGTGTAGTTTGCCGTGGAATCTGGATCATCTACCTGGAGAGAATTCCGGGGGTCAACGCCCCTGCGGCCCGGTCTGTGACCAGGCCTCCTGTTGGACCAGAGCCTGATCAACCAGGCTGTTACTGCTGGCCGCACGCAGTCCAACGTACGAACCACAGCCCGGCTGATCAGGTACCGACTTTAGGTGCCTGTCCAGTGCCTGCTTGAAGACAGCCAGGGGTTTGTTGGTAATCCCCTGATGTATGCTGGGAGGCAGTTGAACAATCTTGGGCCCTAAACACTTATTGTGTTGCCCCTCAACGTGCTAGTGGCACCCTGCTCATCATTGGGGGATGTTGCCCGCCTGCCGAGTCTTTTGCTTTCGTAGGGAGTGATTTTGTGTGCAAGTTTGGTACTAAGCCCTCGAGAATTTTCCATGTGTATATAATAATGTATCTCTCCCGCCTGCATTCTAGAGGTACAGGTTTAGGAACTTTCCCGTTCCCAGTAGTTGAGGTGGTTTATCGCACTCAGGGAGTGCGGTGAAGGTTCTTGCACATTTTCAAGGTCAGCAATTTCACCCTTAAAAGGTGCAGTTAGTGTGCATCAATATTCCAGCCTAGATAGAACAAGCGATCTGTAAAGTGTCAACATGGGCTTGGCATCCCTGGTTTTGAAGGTTCTCATTATCCATCCTGTCATTTTTCGAGCAGATGCAATTGCTACTTTGTTATGGTCCTTGAAGGTGAGATCCTCTGACATGATCACTCCCAGGTCTTTGACATTAGTTTTTCGCTCTATTGTGTGGTTGGAATTAGTTTTGTACTCGATGAGATTTTAATTTCTTCACGTTTCCGTATCTTAGTAATTTAAATTTCTCATCATTGAACTTCATATTGTTTTCTGCAGCCCATTTAAAGATTTGGTTTATTATTATTATTATTATTATTATTAATATTATTATTATTATTATTATTATTATTATTATTATTATTATTATTATTATTATTATAAGAGCCTGTAAAAATATCGACCTAGATGACTGCCAGTAAACTTACACTTAATACTGACAAAACCTTCTATATTATGTTTGGTAACAGAACAGGTGTTGCACAACTGAACATTATGATTGACAACATTCTTATTGCTAAACATAATGAGGGCAAATTCCTGGGCCTACACCTTGATAGCAACCTGAATTTCAGCACCCATATCCAACACATAGCAAAAACAAGTATCCAAAACGGTTGGGATCCTCTAAGATACGTTACTATTTACCGAAATCAGCCCTACTACACTATACTATTCACTTATCTATCCCTGCCTCACCTATGCCATTTGTGCTTCGGGATCAACAGCAACAACCCACCTAAAAACCAATAAAACCCAACAAAAAGCCGCAGTAAGAATTATCACGCAATCCAATCCTGGCAACCCCCCACTTTTCAAAGACCTAAACTTACTCACTGTTCAGAGCATCCACACTTACTAGTGTGCAACCTACATGTATAGAACCATAGAATTCCAGAATTAACCCTGAACTAAAATGCTTTCTTGATAGTTGTGACAGGACCCATAGGTACAATTCCAGACACAAAAGTCTCTATGACATTCCCCATGTCCGGCTAAATCAATACAAACGTTCAATGTACATTAAAGGGCCTAAAATCTGGAACTCCCTACTGAAAACTGCAGACTCAGCCACCATTTTCAAAACTACCATCAAAAAAAGCATCTTATCTCCCTAACACACCCCACCATCAACTAACCTACATAAACCACCTATTCATGTACATACACACACATCCTCATCACATAAAATTCCGAATATAGCTATTGCCTAATAAATCTCAAGCTAGTCTTAAGTTTGCCTGAGATACTCCAATATAGGAGCTTTAATAGAAACTGTGTATCATGCCAGACAAACCATTCTCATTACTAATTTTACAAATTGTTATATTCTTAAATATTCTGAACTACCTCACTATTGTAAATCTATTTAATCAATTGTAATTTGTAATATAGAGTAAGAATTATTATTAGTCTGCCCAAAATGCCTAGGCATGCTAGTGGCCATCTTTAGATTATTGTTATATAATATGTAAACCACATATTGTAATCTTTACACAGAAATAAACGATTTGATTTGATTACAAGGAGGAGGGTGAACCTCCACACTTGTAACAGAGCCAGTTAGAGGTCAAGAACCAGTTACAGAGACTGGAAAGGTAAAAAATGGAGGTAGAAGAAAGGAAGGAAAGGGGGTGGGTAAAGGAGATTTGAGTAATGGGGATTTTTTGTACTTCTGAGAAGTAGAGGGGCGGGGAGGAGGTGTTGTACAAGGTCTTGTAGACACCGGAACTTGTGAGTGAGAAGATGAAGAAGTGAGAACAGAATGAGATGTTGAGGTGGGACCTCTGAGTCCAGGACAACAAAAGAATTAGAGACAGGGTGACTGTGGAAAGGGTGACCACAGAGGAGGCTGCAGAAGTAGGGACCCCAGAGGTGGGGGACATTTAGTAACTCGAGAATAAGAAATACGGGAAAGTCTCCTTTGAGGCGTAGACGAGAGACTGCAATAGCATAGGGAAATTTTCTGCCTCTTTGAGACAACGGATTTCACGCTCATTTAAGTAAACTTTTCAACGGCGAGAGTAAGATGGGCGAGCCTCATGACAATTAAGGCAAGAGGGAGGTAGACTACAAGACGTACTATAGTCATCGGCACCACAGACTGGGCATTTGGCTATGGACCTGCAATATTTTGCTGGATGATCAAAACGCCAGCAATTTCTACACTGTTGTGGTGTAGGGAACACCTTTCGAACTTGTAAATGGTGTCCTGCAATATATACAGAGGACGGAAGCTCGCGGCAGTCAAAAGTTAAGCAAGCTATATTGTAAGGGAATCATCTCCGCCTGCATCCAACAAAATAAGCAGACTCTTGGGATGTCACCACCGCCCGCCTCCGGCTGGGTTCAAGTACCTTTGGCAGGTTAAATCACTACCACCAGATGTAGACCAAACAAAATGTAAACTTTGTCAGTTGGATTATTGTCACACCCTGCGTCATTATGTACTGGGTGTGTGTGTGTGTGTGTGTGTGTGTGTGTGTGTGTGTACTCACCTAGTTGTGGTTGCAAGGGTCGAGACATAGCTCCTGGCCTGTGTGTGTGTGCGTGTTGATTGCCATTTTGTCCTATGCACATGTCGATTGAAGGCTGGGCCTGTTGTGTTTTACTCACCTAATTGTACTCACCTAATTGTGGTTGCAGGGCCGAGACTCAGCTCCTGGCCCCGCCTCTGTGCTGCCCGCTACTGGTATCTGCTCTCCCTGCTCCATGAGCTTTATCATACCTCGTCTTAAAACTGTGTATGGTTCCTGCCTCCACTATGTCTTTCTAGACTATTCCACTTCCTGACTACTCTGTGGCTGAAGAAATGCTTCCTAACATCCCTTTGACTCATCTGAGTCTTCAGCTTCCAGTTGTGTCCCCTTGTTTCTGTGTTCCCTCTCTGGAACATCCTGTCACTGTCTACCTTGTCGATTCCCGCAGTATTTTGTTGTTGTTATCATGTCTCCTCTGACCCTTCTTTCCTCCAGTGTTGTTAGTCCTATTTCCCCCAGTCTTTCTTCATAGGACAGACCCCTGAGTTGTGGAACTAACCTTGTCGCAAACCTTTGCACTTTCTCTAGTTTCTTTTTCGTGCTTGACCAGGGTGGGTTCCAGACTGGTGCTGCATATTCTAGTATGGGCCTGACGTACACGGTGTACAGTGTCTTAAACGAGTCCTTGTTAAGGTAACGGAACGCTAGTCTTAGGTTTGCCAGTCGCCCATATGCTGCCGCAGTTATCTGGTTGATGTGGCCTCTGAGACGTGCTTGGCGTTATACTCACTCCAAGGTCTTTCTCCTTTTCCGAGGTTTGTAGCCTTTGTCCGCCTAGCCTGTACTCTGTCAGCGGTCTTCTTTGCCCTTCTCCGATCTTCATGACTTTGCATTTGGTGGGATTGAATTAGAAGCCATTTGCTAGACCAGATGTCAAGCTTGTCCAGGTCTGTTTGAAGTCCTACTTGGTCCTCCTCCGATGTGATTCTCCTCATTAATTTCCATCATCTGCGAACAGAGACACTTCTGAGTTATCCCATCTGTCATGTCATTTACATATACCAAGAATAACACTGGTCCTAGGACTGACCCCTGCGGAACGCCGCTCGTCACAGGTGCCCACTGTGATACCTCATCACGCACCATGACCCGTTGTTGCCTCCTGTGAGGTATTCCCTGATCCATTCCAGTGCCCTTCCTGTTATACGTGCTTGTTCCTCCAACTTTTTACTAATCTCATGTGAGGAACTGTGTCGAAGGCCTTCCTGCAGTCCAGGAAAATGCAATCAACCCACCCTTCTCTCTCTTGCCTTACCTCTGTTACTTTATCATAGAACTCTAGGAGGTTTGTTACACAGGATTTGCCTTCCCGGGAAACCGTGCTGCCTGGTATTTATTATCCTGTTCAGCTCGAGGTGCTCCACCATTCTTTTCCTGATGATTTTCTCCAGACTTTGCACACTATACATGTAAGTGATACCGGTCTATAGTTTATGCCTCTTTTCTGTCTCCTTTTTAAAGATGGGGACTACGTTGGCCTTCTTCCATACCTCAGGTAACTGCCCATTTTCAAGGGA
>WNWK01055776.1:0-11178 GCA_009830355.1 Cherax destructor
TGCTGATATTATTTATACCATTTTACAGTGATGCAGTTGTATACATAACAGTAAATGTTCTATTTTTTTGTGAGAATAAAAATTCAAAATGGAAAGCAAAAGTAATGTAAGAGGGGCCTGGAGACGTGACTAATGAACAGAGAAGATGTTATTTTAATGCCAGGAATGTCTGCCTTGTTTATTATGGCCCCTATTTTGAAATTGGCATCATTTGAAATTTGTGTGAAATTGGCCAAATTGCCATTTTCTGACCACTATTTTGGGTAGTTGAAATTGGTAAATAAGCAGTTTCTTGTACTCAATCGATAGAAGAAATGGAGTTCTAGCGAATCAGCTATAATTTTAGTAGACTGAAACATTGGATTGTGCCGAAAATAGGTCTCAAAGTGGGCGAAATTGCCGATGCGTAAGTGTCATGGCTACTGCTAACTTCGCGAAAGCATAATTCCAGTAGTTTTCGATCAAATTTCATAATTTTTGTGGCGTTATGATCGGAAAAAGATTCTCTATCATTCCGTAAGAATTTTTTTTTTTTTTTTAAATTCGTGGACCCTGAGAACAAGTTTCAGAGAGACCCCTTGGACCCCCAAAGGGTTAAAAAGAAAAAGGTAGCTTATGAGAGGTTTTTACAAAACAGAAGTGTTAATAGAGAGTAAAAGAAAGGTGAAGAGAGTGGTGAGAGAGTGCAAAAGAAGAGTGGATGAAAGAATGGGAGAGGCTCTGTCAAGAAATTTTGCTGAAAAAAAAGAAAACGTTTTTGGAGTGAGATAAACAAGGTAAGAAAGCCTAGGGAACAAATGGATTTGTCAGTTAAAAACAGAGTAGGGGAGTTAGTAGATGGGGTGCTGGAGGTATTGGGTAGATGGCGGGAATATTTTGAGAAACTTTTAAATGTCGATGAAAAAAGGGAAGCGGAAATTTCATGTACTGGCCAGAGAGGTTCAACATTGTTTAGGAGTGAAGAAGAGCAGGATGTGAGTGTGGGGGAGGTGCGTGAGGCATTACGTAGAATGAAAGGGGGTAAAGCAGCTGGAACTGACGGGATCATGGCAGAAATGTTAAAAGCAGGGAGGATATAGTGCTGGAGTGGTTGGTATTTTTGTTTAATAAATGTATGAAAGAGGGGAAGGTACCTAGGGATTGGCAGAGAGCATGTATAGTTCCTTTATATAAAGGGAAGGGGGATAAAAGAGATTGTAAAAATTATAGGTTAATAAGTTTACTGAGTATACCAGGTAAATTGTATGGCAGGGGTATTATTGAAAGAATTAAAGACAGAGAGTAGGATTGCAGATGAGCAAGGAGGCTTTAGAGTGGGTAGGGGATGTTTAGATCAAGTGTTTACAGTGAAGCATATATGTGAACAGTATTTAGATAAAGGTAGAGAAGTTTTCATTGCATTTATGGATTTGAAAAGGCATATGATAGAGTGGATAGGGGAGCAATGTGGCAAATGTTGCAAGTGTATGGAATAGGTAGTAAGTTACTGAAGGCTGTAAAGAGTTTTTATGAGGATAGTGAGGCTCAGGTTAGGGTGTGTAGGAGAGAGGGAGATTACTTCCCAGTAAAAGTAGGTCTTAGACAGGGATGTGTAATGTCACCATGGTTGTTTAATATATTTATAGATGGGGTTGTAAAAGAAGTAAATGCTAGGGTGTTGGGGAGTGGGGTGGGATTAAATTATGGGGAATTAAATACAAAATGGGAGTTGACACAGTTACTTTTTGCTGATGATACTGTGCTTATGGGAGATTCTAAAGAAAAGTTGCAAAGGTTAGTGGACGAGTTTGGAAGAGAGTGTAAAGGTAGAAAGTTGAAAGTGAACATAGATAAGAGTAAGGTGATGAGGGTATCAAACGATTTAAATAAAGAAAAATTGGATATCACATTGGAGAGAGGGATTATGGAAGAAGTAAATGTTTTAAGATATTTGGGAGTTGACGTGTCAGCGGATGGGTTTATGAAGGATGAGGTTAACCATAGAATTGATGAAGGAAAAAAGGTGAGTGGTGCATTCAGGTATCTGTTGAGACAAAAAACGTTATCCATGGAGGCAAAGAAGGGAATGTACGAAAGTATAGTTGTACCAACACTCTTATGTGGGTGTGAAGCATGGGTTGCAAATGCTGCAGCGAGGAGGAGGCTGGAGGCAGTGGAGATGTCCTGTCTAAGGGCAATGTGTGGTGTAAATATTATGCAGAAAATTCGGAATGTGGAAATTAGGAGGTGTGGAGTTACTAAAGTATTTGTCAGAGGGCTGAAGAGGGGTTGTTGAGGTGGTTTGGTCATTTAGAAGAATGGATCAAAGTAGAATGACTTGTAGAGTGTATAAATCTGTAGGGAAGGAAGGCGGGGTAGGGGTCGTCCTAGAAAAGGTTGGAGGGGGGGTAAAGGAGGTTTTGTGGGCGAGGGCTTGGACTTCAGCAAGCATGTGTGAGCGTGTTAGATAGGAGTGAATGGAGACGAATGGTTTTGGGACATGACGATCTGTTGGAGTGTGAGCAGGGTAACATTTTGTGAAGGGATTCAGGAAACCAGTTAATTGATTTAGTTGGACTTGAGTCCTGGAAATGGGAAGTACAATGCCTGCACTTAAAAGGAGGGTCTGGGATAATGATAGCTGGGAGGGGCTATTCTCAGCTGTCGTATCTGAGCACCTCTGCAAAACAGTGATTATGTGAGTGGGTAAGTGTTGAATGAAGAAAGTATTTTCTTTGGGATTTTCTATCTTTTGGGAACCCTGCCTCGTGGAGACGTCCAACTTGTTGAAAAAAAAAAATCATAATCAGTGAACCCCGCTACGACAAAATTCATTCAAAGCCTACTAAAGTGCCATTACTGAACGAATTTACTTCCTTAAGAAATAATGTCATGTAGGTTAGTCTATTTCAGACCCCCAAAAATGCACTTCCACAAGCACTTACAATATTATACTTAGATAATTGTACGATTTCCGGGGTGTTCGTTAGGCGGGGGTCCACAGTATTGGAATGGCATTGTGTTATACACGCAACTGATTCATCAGAGAATTTAAGATCTTCTTCTTTCAACAAACCAGCCATATCCCACCGAGGCAAGGTGACCCAAAAAGAAAAACAAAAGTTTCTCTTCATAACTTTAGTAATGTATACAGGAGAAGGGGTTACTAGCCCCTTGCTCCCGGCATTTTAGTCACCTCTTACGACACACATGGCTTATGAAGGAAGAATTTTGTTTCACTTCCCCATGGAGAAGAATTTAAGATATAAAAATATTAATCAGGGTAAAAATGATGCTTTTAATAGGTAATCAAAGACTAAATAATGTGAGCAGCCATATAAGGTGTTCACCAAAAATACAACTACAGCCTCTCCTCACTTACCGATGGAGTTCCATTCCTAAGACCATATCGGTAAACGAATTCATTGCTAATCGAGGAATCGCCTCTTACTGATACTTCAAAAGTGTCAGCACCCAAAATTAAAACATTCAGTTTTATGTTTGCTGAGAAATTCCTTTCAATCTGTTTATTATTAATGGTAATACAACATGAAATAGGTCATTGACTTACAGTGGACCCTTGAAATTCATGATTAATCCGTTCCAGAGAGTCTGCCGAAATTAAAAATTCACGATTTTCAAAACCATTTTCCCCATAAGAAATAATGTAAATCAAATTAATCCGTTTCAGACACCCAAAAGTATTAAAAAAATATTTTTTACATGAAATGTACATTTATCTACACAGAAAACAATGAGACATGAAGAATAAAACAATAATAACATGACACTTACCTTTATTGAAGACGGGAGGCGGGTAGAGGATTGAAGAGTTACTATTGTTTGGAAGGGGAATTCCCTTCCATAGACTTCAGGTACCAAGTCCTTTTCTGGGGTTACTTCCCTTCTTTGTCTTTTACTGCCACAGTACATTCATTACTTACTTTAAAATATTTGTACTAGTCTTAATGTAGGGAGAGATGTGTGTAGTATTTATTTGTAGGAATTCAATGTAGGTAGCCTGTAGACGTAGGTACACGTATGTAGCCCCCCACCCGGGGCTTCACTACACAGCCATATTATTACACTACACAGCCATATTATTACTATGTTCACTGAGTTTAATCGTTTCTAACAGCTACCTTTAGATGCCATCATAAACAAAGGGAGAAGTAATGAATAAATCATGCCGAGAATTGTAAACAAACGCGTATGAAGGGCGGTTACTGCACCAGACGCCAGATTTACAGTTTTGTCTAATACTGCATCAGAGAAAACATAATGTTTACTCTCCACCCGACTCACCACTCGATAGCATATAAACATTGTATGAATGTTTATATGCTATATGATATGTAACGTGTTTCTTATATAATTTTGAAGAAAATATCATAGATTGAGTAATGAAAATGTCTATACACTGAACCCTCAGTTAGCGGCCGTTCCTGTTAGCAGCCAACTCGGTTAGCGGCCGGTTTTACGGCTCCCAATTAGCGGCCGTTATTTCGGTTAGCGGCCGTATGGGACGCGTCCATCTGCCAGCTGGGGCCGCTTGCGCTTCAGTTTGGCTGTGTCTCTCAGTGCGTAAGGAAGCTTCTGCTCATTCATCCAAACATTTCGCTTTTTTTCCATTGTTTTTTGTCAGTGCAACTGCGAAATAAGTAACCATGGCTCCCAAGAAAGTTCCTAGTAAAGTTCCTTTGGTAAAGAAAGTGAGAAACACAGGCAGGCATGCAGGGAGTGTAGCAGGCATGCAGGTAGTGTAGCAGGCATGTAGGGAGTGTAGCAAGCATGCAGGGAGTGTAGCAGGCATGCAGGGAGTGTAGCAGGCATGCAGGTAGTGTAGCATTCATGCAGGGAGTGTAGCAGGCATGCAGGGAGTGTAGCATTCATGCAGGGAGTGTAGCTGGCATGTAGGGAGTGTAACAGGCATTCAGGGAGTGTAGCAGGCATGCAGGGAGTGTAGCAGGCATGCAGGGAGTGTAGCAGGCATGCAGGGAGTGTAGCAGGCATGCAGGGAGTGTAGAAGGCATGCAGGGAGTGTAGAAGGCATGCAGGGAGTATAGCAGGCATGCAGGGAGTGTAGCAGGCATGCAGGAAGTGTAGCAGGCATGCAGGAGTGTAGCAGGCATGCAGGGAGTGTAGCAGGCATGCAGGGAGTGTAGCAGGAAGAGAGGGAGTGTAGCAGGCATGCAGGGAGTATAGTTGGTGGAGTGACTCTGGCATTAAAAGACAAAGAAGGGAAGTAACCCCAGAGAGGGACTTGTTACCTGAAGTCCTTTTGGAGGGGGATTACCCTTCCAAAAACTAACTCCTCCCTATTTCCTCCTCCCTATCTTCCAGAAGCCAGCATTAGTCTTCAATAAAGGTATGTAATACTGATTTAATTGTTAAAAAAAATATTTTTTTGTGAATATTTTTGTCTGGAACGGATTAATTGTATTTACATTAATTCTTATGGGGAATAATTTTTTGGTTAAAGGCCATTTCGGTAAAGGCTTAGCTCCTGGAACGGATTACAGCCGCTAACCGAGGGTCCACTGTATTAACCTAAAATAAAACATTTAACCTAAAATAAGACATTTTTTTGAGATTGGTGTGTGGAAGTACCCTGGCTGGTTTGTGTGGGGAAGTACCCTGGCTGGTTCGTGTGGGGAAGTACGCTGGGTGGTTCGTGTGGGGAAAGTACCCTGCCTGGTGTGGGCAAGTACCCTGTCTGGTGTGTTCTTTCTTGAATTCTATCGTGTTTCTCGGCTTCTTTAGCAAAGAGCTGGCACTAGGAGCTTTCTTCGGACCCCTGGTAGCTTATTTAGCAGTTGCAAGCACTAAAACGAATGAAATATTAAGAAATGTATGAACGCATGAGGTGATCGTCACTCGCCGAGATACAATGCCAGACTGACGTTGAATGGTGTTTGTGTGCCCGCGGTGGCTGGGAGGCTGCTCGGATGCGTTTCATACGACTGCTGATTTTTAAGCCAAAGGGCGAAAATCAAGCCAAAATTTTGACGAAAAAAGTTGCTGATTTTCAAATTTGCCGATATTCAAGGGAGACGATTTTCAAGGGTCCACTGTAATACATTTTTAATAAATTATTATATTGTCATTTGGGGTCTGTAACAGATAAATTCTACATAAGCCAGACTTGAGTGCTGAAGGTGGGAAGTACAGTGCCTGCGCTCTGAAGGAGGGGTGTTAATATGTTGCAGCTTTTTTTTTTTTAACCCTTTGAGGGTCCAGACCCCCTGATCTGAGACTTGTCCACAGGATCCAAGAATTTAAAAAAAAAAAAGATTATTTTTTCTTATGAAATGGTAGAGAATCTTTTTCTGAAGGTAATAAAACAAAAAGTACGAAATTTGATGGAAAATTGACAAAATTGCGCTATCGCAAATTTTCATGCATCAGCGATATTTACTCATTGGCGATTTTGTCCACTTTGATTCTTATTTAAGGCCAATTACATTGTTCCAGTCAACCAAATTCTTAGCTATTTCACTAGTACGCCTTCCATTTTAGCCAGGGTACTTCCCCACACGAACCAGCCAGGGTACTTCCCCACACAAACCAGCCTGGGTACTTCCCCACACAAACCAGCCAGGGTACTTCCCCACACCAAGCTCAAACAAATGTCTTATTTTAGGTTAAATGTTTTATTTTAGGTTAATATAGTGGACCCTCGGTTAGCGGCCATAATCCGTTCCAGGAGCTAGGCCTTTAACCGAAATGGCCTTTAACCGAAATAATATTCCCTATAAGAATTAATGTAAATACAATTAATCCATTCCAGACAAAAATATTCACAAAAAAATATTTTTTTTAACAGTTAAATCAGTATTACATACCTTTATTGAAGACTAATGCTGGCTTCTGGAAGATAGGGAGGAGGAAATAGGGAGGAGTTAGTTTTTGGAAAGGAAATCTCCCTCCAAAAGGACTTCAGGTAACAAGTCCCTCTCTGGGGTTACTTCCCTTCTTTGTCTTTTAATGTTACAAGTACCAGCTTCAGAGTCACTCCACCACCTATACTTCCTGCATGCCTGCTACACTCCCTCTCTTCCTGCTACACTCCCTGCATGCCTGCTACACTCCCTGCATGCCTGCTACACTCCCTGCATGCCTGCTACACTCCCTTCATGCCTGCTACACTCCCTGCATGCCTGCTACACTCCCTGCATGCCTGCTATACTCCCTGCATGCCTTCTATACTCCCTGCATGCCTGCTACACTCCCTGCATGTTTGGTACACTCCCTCCATGCCTGCTACACTCCCTGCATGTTTGCTACACTCCCTGCATGCCTGCTACACTCCCTGCATGTTTGCTACACTCCCTGCTTGCCTGCTACACTCCCTGCATGCCTGCTACACTCCTTACATGCCTGTTACACTCCCTGCATGAATGATACACTCCCTGCATGCCTGCTACACTCCCTGCATGTTTGCTACACTCCCTGCTTGCCTGCTACACTCCCTGCATGCCTGCTACACTCCCTACATGCCTGTTACACTCCCTGCATGTCTGCCTGTGTTTCTCACTTTCTTTACCAAAGGAACTTTACTAGGAACTTTCTTGGGAGCCATGGTTACTTATTTCGCAGTTACATTGACAAAAAACAATGGAAAACAAGCGAAATGTTTGGATAAATGAGGAGAAGCTTCCTTACGCACCGAGAGACACAGCCAAACTGAAGCGCAAGCGGCTTCTAGCTGGCAGACGGACGCGTCCCATATGGCCACTAACCGAAATAACGGCCTCTAATCGGGAGCTGTAAAACCGGCCACTAACCGAGTTGGCCACTAACAGGAACGGCCGCTAACCGAGGGTTCACTGTACAGTGGTCCCTCGGTTTTCGTGCATCTCCAAACTCCAACATTTATGTAAGTGTATTTTCGTAAGTGCTGTTGCAAGTGTATTTTTGGGGGTCTGAAATAGACTAACCTACATGACATTATTTCTTAAGGAAGTAAATTCGTTCGGTAATGGCACTTGAGCAGCATTCTGGAACGAATTTTCGGCGAAAACCGAGGGACCACTGTATAGACATTTTCATTACTCCTTCTATGATATTTTCTTCAAAATTATATAAGAAACGTTAAGAACATAAGAACATAAGAATGGAGGAACACTGCAGAAGGCCTACTGGCCCATACAAGGCATGTCCTTATCAAAACCACCACTACCTAAGAATTTACTCCCGTACTCACGACACTAATCAAACCCAGCCCCTCCCACTCATATATTTGTCCAATCTCTTTTTAAAGCCACCCAAGGTCCTAGCCTCTATCACCCTACTCGGAAGATTGTTCCACGCATCTACAACTCTGTTCGAAAACCAGTACTTACCTATGTCCTTTCTAAATCTAAATTTATCCAATTTAAATCCGTTATTTCTGGTTCTTACTTGGTTCGATATCCTCAGTATTTTATTAATATCTCCTATGTTTATGCCCATCATCCACTTGTACACCTCGATGATATCTCCCCTCATTCTACGTCTCTCCAGAGAGTGGAGATTCAACGCTCTAAGTCTATCTTCATACGGGAGATTTCTTATACTGTAAATCATTTTAGTCATTCTTCTCTGTATGTTCTCCAAAGAATCTATATCCATTCTGTAGTAAGGAGACCAAAACTGAGCTGCATAATCCAAATGAGGTCTCACTAGTGATGTATAGAGCTGTAAAATAACTTTTTGGACTTCTGTTGCTTATACTTCTTGAAATAAATCCTAGTAATCTGTTAGCCTTATTGCGCACACTTAGGCACTGTTGTCTTGGCTTTAGATTTCTGCTTACCATGACTCCCAAGTCTTTTTCACATTCTGTATGATCAAGCTCTACTTCACCTAGTTTATAAATTCGAGGGATATTTTCATTACCAACGACTAGCACCTTACACTTGTCCACATTAAACTTCATCTGCCACTTTTCAGACCAAGACATTAATTTGTCCAAATCCTCCTGGAGTTCACTGGTATCCTCCTCAGAATGAATTATACGGCCTATTTTTTTATCATCAGCAAATTTACTCATGTCACTTGCAATTCCTTCATCAAGGTCATTTATGTAAATTATGAACAACAATGGGCCTAAAACTGATCCTTGTGGAATGCCACTAGTGACTAATCCCCATTCAGATTTGATCCCATTAATGGAAACTCTCTGCTTTCTATTGGTAAGCCATGCCTCTATCCATGCTAGAACTTTACCTCCTATACCATGAGCTGCCACCTTTCTTATGAGTCTCTTGTGAGGTACTCTATCGAAGGCCTTACTGAAATCCAAGTAAACTATATCATATTCTTTATCACTGTCTACTGCCTCAAATGTTTTATTGAAAAACGTCAGTAAATTTGTTATGCAGGAACGACCTCTCGTAAACCCATGCTGAGATTCATTAATCAAATTATGTTCTTCAAGGTGACTTCTAATAATATCAGCTATAATTGATTCTAATAATTTGCCTACTATAGACGTGAGGCTTATTGGATGGTAATTTGATGGAATGGACTTATCCCCTGATTTGAATATAGGAACTACATTAGCTATCTTCCACATCTCTGGCACAACACCAGTTAGGATGGACATATTAAACACATTCGTTAATGGCTGACTAAGTTCCATTTTGCATTCTTTAAGTACCCTGGAAAACAACTCGTCGGGTCCCGGGGACTTATTTTGCTTCAGTTTATCTATCTGTTTGATAACCATGTCCCTCGTGACAGTAATATTAGTTAATTTGAATTCTTCAGGAACTGAATAATTGTTAATTTCTGGAATCTCATTTACGTCTTCTTGTGTAAAGACTGACAAAAAATAGTCATTAAATAGAGAACACATTTCCAGTTCGTATCATCAGTGTCGCGTGGGTCTTGGGAGAGATATATAGGAGGTCAAAGATACTCCTTGTTGGATGGTTACGGTATATTTACAGTAAGTGAAGGAGAGTCCAGCCACCCGTCTGTCTCGCCTGTAGGTCTAACGTTAGTGAGGGAGTGCCTCTATGAGAGGCTGTGCACATGCGCTGAGCCTCTGACGTCAGCGGGTACCGTGACGTCACACGCAAAGGGACCAGCTGTATAAAAGGAAAGATACACTACACAAGTGTATATATGATACTGACACGACAGCTCGGCCATGTTATCGTATGACGTCTCGGCATACTATACAACTCTATAGGCTGAACAGACAGGTGGTACTGGATGAATCTATACAATAGCAAACACATTATAACTTTGAACTGATCAAGATTAATCTTACTCTCGCACTTCTTGAGTTAATGGTACATAAGAGAAATTTAATGGATCTAGATATAATGGATTACATATAAAACAATTGCAAATTTGATCGATCAATCTGTATTCATGCACTCAGCGGGTTCTGAGGAAGAATAAATATATTTACAAGGAAGAAGTTTTAACAGAAAAAGAGAGACTCGTAGCACGGTCAACTGTTAAAGCTCAGAACTCGAGGAACATGAACACACAAAAAAATTCAAGATAATGAACACTTAGTAACAAAACACACAGTCGACAATTTCTCTTAACTCAATCATCTAATTGTACAGTCTATTTACATTTAACCCCAACTCTGCTAGGGTAAGATTTACATATACAGAATGGTTATCATCTCTGGGTGGATCAAACTCTGTTACAGTAGGTAACTCAACTTCTGATTGAGGAGGGTCTACACTGATATCAACAAATGATACTTGGGGGTTTCTCAACACTTGTCGTGGTAACGCAAGGAGTAACGACAATCAGGTTGTCCCTCTGACTCACTACTAGAAGTTGAATGTACTGGGTCAGACAGATTATCATTGTCAGTCACAACAGTCTCGTCGTCAAGGGCTTCGTCTTCGTCACATACTAACTTCATATGATCTAGATGCGATTCTTTACACTTACCCGTACTAAGTTCTCTAACTTTATACTTATTGCCCTTGATATATTCAACTACTCGATACGGGCAACAAACTTTTGGTCTAATTTAGGCATTGCTGAAGTTTTGTTAAAGTTGAACAACATGACTCTGGACCCTACTTGAACTTTAGTCGGTTTGGCTTTAGTATTAGTTACTCTAGTAAATTCTGCTGTTGACTTATGAAGTGTTTCACGGATTCTTCTGAAAACACTCTGAGCTTGGCTGGTACGAGTTGCTGAAATCATCAGGGTTATACGACGGTTTTGGATTAGAAT
>WNWK01055777.1:0-11178 GCA_009830355.1 Cherax destructor
CACAACCACAAGGGCCTGGGGTGGGCAATCAACTTTCACCAACTTCCACCAATCTTCCAGCAGTGACGCGCGCGCCATCTATTGACATCATATTCAATTAAAATTGCTGAGAGGAATCATACTATTAATTTATCATTTTTTTTAAATATTAATATTTGATTTTAAAACATTTTGTAAGAATTTATTCGACACATTAAGTGGTTTCATTTATTTTAATGTCAATGTAATAATTATTGCTTCAAATATAAGTGGAAATAAGTGGATTAATAATGGAGTATCCAGTTAAGTCGTCATTAAAGTTTCGTTACACTACTCTGTTTACAATCAATAAATAATTATTTTTCTAATGTTTAAATACTTCGGCTGATCTTAGGGAAAATACGTTGTTGATTATATATATTTATAGTTTAAATATTATAGCTTCATTTAAAAACGGATATATTCATTTGCTAATTATAGTGTGGGTGTGGGTAAAATTCATTTATTATATATTATGGTAATCGTCAACCATGGACCAAAACCTACATTACGCATAACAAACTAGTTCGTAAATATTATTTTTATCTAAACTATGTAATTAATATCAAATATACTCTTATTTCATTTCATTCAATAATACTTTGTTTTGAATGGAAGTCATCAATCTATATAATCTACTTATTCATAGTAATAAATTTACAAATATTTGTGGAATGTGATAATTTAAAAAAAAGACAGAGACGAGGGAGGAAGATATAGGCAATCATCAACAATCGTCCTTCAATATTAACACTTCTCTAGCATAAATCGACAATAGAAGTCTTTCATTAAATTATATGGTTTAGACTTTATTATCGATATAGAGTAAATATGCAAAATATTTTCATTCATAAAAATATATTAACTTCAAATATATAATGGAAATGTCACTGACTTTTATTGATTATCCTGGGTAGTACGTTCTCAATACACACCATGATATGTATGACTATATATGTAACTATATATGATTTTATTTAAGATTTTTCACTAAAAACGACGAAGTAATAATTAAGTGATGGATTGAACGAAGTGTGTGTTGGGTACAAAAAATTAATTAATTCTGCATTATAATCTACAAAAAAAAAATAAAAAAAAGGGGACTTTCATTTATACTTATCTTTCTTGTAATAACTAACTTTATAAATTTTTGATTTAATACTATAATATGTGTTAATTTCATATTTTTTAAACAATGGGGACAAATGAAGAAGGTAATGTAGGTGGCAAGGCAATGGATATTAAAAAAAATAAACCTTCATTACACGCTGGCTGGAAAGGTCATGTCACAAAATAATAAATTAACTCCTTGCAGTTACTGAATAAGGAAAATTAAAATATAACACACATATAAATAAACAACTAATTAACAATATAAAAATATACACAGGTAACTTTAATTACGAGCACCTAAAAAATAAAACAATTATGTAAGTGTATTTATAAAGATGATTTTGTAAGGGTATTTTTTTTATAATTAATCCAATTTTCATTATGTCTTAGGGAAAAACAGTCATTCAATATCGTATAGCAACTTCAATAAAAGTCTAGAATGAATTAAGCTTGCATATAGAGGTAAATCTGGAATACGGACTGCATCGGAAGGGAACAGGGAATGGAGGTGGTGCTGTTAGTTAAGAAAAGGAACACAGAGAAGAGAATACGGTAAGTAATTATAGACCCATAGTTTTGATGAAGGCTGCTTATAAGATTTTTGCGAAGGTATTGGGGAATAGGTTAAGTTAAACCGTCCGTACGTACGTACGTACGCACGTACGTACGTACGCACGCACGCACGACGCACGCACGCACGCACGCACGCACGCACGCACGCACGCACGCACGCACGCCACGCACGCACGCGTTCTGCGCGCGCCGCATTGGAATGAATGGATGGTTGGTTGGTTGGTTGGATGGATGGATGGATGGATGGATGGATGGATGGATGGATGGATGGATGGATGGATGGATGGATGGATGGCCCAGGTGGTGTGCATGGACAGGGAACTCACTGGAATAGTGCGGTATATTGATGATACCACGGTGTTAGTGGGTAATGAGCAAGGGTTGGTGAATATTGGGCAAATCTTACACGTTTTTTGCAAGGGCAAGGCTACGGTACGGGTATGAGTATAAATGGGCCTAAATCACGTTTGTTCAAGGTGGGGAGGTGGATACATAGGCAGGAGTTTGGGGAGGGATATGGGTGGGTAATAATGGATAATATAAAAATTTTTGGTATAGTTTATATGTGTGATAGTATGTTAGCTAGGAAGGTAAACTCAGGGAGGGTAGTGTAGTGAAAATGGCCTTGGGTAGGTTGTTGGCAGGATGGAGGGACCTCACCTTGCAACAGAGGGTGATACAACTGAACGTGATGATATACAGTCGGTTATGGCACGTGGTGGTGATTTACCCTCTCTTGCAGGAGGATGTGCGTTGTTTACAGGTTAAAATATTCAGGTATATATGGGCCTATGGTAAGCAAGCATTGGCTTACCAAGGAGGTGGTAAGGAATCGGGTGGAGATGGGAGGTCTGAGGCTTATATGGGTTGAATATAGCTTGTTGTGTCTGTATGTGAAACGTTGTATGGTGCGCATGGGGGCATGGATGTTAATCGTGTGGGGTTTGGGGTTGGTGGAGCGTTAGCTAAACAAATGGTGGGGGGGGGTAAATATTTGGGGCAGTGTGGGGATTTATTAAGGAATTTCGTACTCATGAGGAGGCTGCATAGTTTGAAGGCGTCTGCAATGGAGAGGGTAGGTAGGGAGGGAGGGAGGGAGGGAGGGAGGGAGGGAGGGGGGGGGGAAGGTTGGTTAAGGAGGGTGTGGCTGAATATGCGGTGTATGATTGGGGTACAATATGGAAGGGATTAAAAGGGATGTGTATCAGATCTAGGGATAGGGAATTATTGTACAGGTTTTTATATGGTGCACGGGTGTGGCATCGAGGGAATTGTTATTCAAGATGGGGATTGTGCAGGACGGGGTGGGAGGGAGGCAAGGAAGGAAGGAAGGAAGGAAGGAAGGAAGGAAGGAAGGAAGGAAGGAAGGAAGGAAGGAAGGAAGGAAGGAAGGAAGGAAGGAAGGAAGGAAGGAAGGAAGGAAGGAAGGAAGGAAGGATGGAAGGAAGGAAGGAAGGAAGGAAGGAAGGAAGGAAGGAAGGATGGATGGATGGATGGATGGATGGATGGATGGATGGATGGATGGATGGAAGGAAGGAAGGAAGGAAGGAAGGAAGGAAGGAAGGAAGGAAGGAAGGAAGGAAGGAAGGATGGATGGATGGATGGATGGATGGATGGATGGATGGAAGGAAGGAAGGAAGGAAGGAAGGAAGGAAGGAAGGAAGGAAGGAAGGAAGGATGGATGGATGGATGGATGGATGGATGGATGGATGGATGGATGGATGGATGGATGGATGGATGGATGGATGGAAGGAAGGAAGGAAGGAAGGAAGGAAGGAAGGAAGGAAGGAAGGAAGGAAGGATGGATGGATGGATGGATGGATGGATGGATGGATGGATGGGAAGGAAGGAAGGAAGGAAGGAAGGAAGGATGGATGGATGGATGGATGGATGGATGGATGGATGGATGGATGGATGGATGGATGGATGGATGGATGGATGGATGGAAGGATGGAAGGAAGGAAGGAAGGAAGGAAGGAAGGAAGGAAGGAAGGAAGGAAGGATGGATGGATGGATGGATGGATGGATGGATGGATGGATGGATGGATGGATGGATGGATGGATGGATGGATGGATGGAAGGATGGAAGGAAGGAAGGAAGGAAGGAAGGAAGGAAGGAAGGAAGGAAGGAAGGAAGGAAGGAAGGAAGGAAGGAAGGAAGGAAGGAAGGAAGGAAGGAAGGCAGCTAGCTGGGTAGACAGGATGGGGTTCATCACCAACAAGGGATGTACGAAGTGCTAGAGGGCATACACACAACTGAGGAGGAAGTGAAGCAGTTAGTCAGTGACCTCGATACCTCAAAGGCGATGGGACCGGACAATATCTCCCAGTGGGTTCTTTTGGAGGGAGCTGAGGTACTGAGTGTGCCACTTACCATAATATTCAACACATCCCTTGAAACTGGGCAGCTACATGAGGTATGGAAGAAGGCCAACCCAACGTAGTCCCCATTTTTAAAAAAGGAGACAGAAAAGAGGCACTAAACTATAGACCCGGTGTCACTTACGTGTATAGTGTGCAAAGTTTTTGAGAAAATCATTAGGAAAAGAATGGTGGAACACCTTGATCTGAACAGGATAATAAACACCAGACAGCACTGATTCCAGGAAGGCAAATCCTGTGTAACAAACATCCTATAGTTCTATGATAAAGTAACAGAGGTAAGGCAGGAGAGAGAAGGGTTGGTTGATTGAATTTTCCTTGACTGCAGGAAGGCCTTCGACACAGTTCCTCACATGAGATTAGCATGTATAACAGGAAGGGCACTGGAATGGATCTTGGAATACCTCACAGGGAGGCAACAACGGGTAATGGTGCGTGATGAGGTATCACAGTGGGCACCTGTGACGAGCGGCGTAACGCAGGGGTCAGTCCTAGCACCAGTGTTATTCTTGGTATATGTAAATGACATGACGGATGGGATAGACTCAGAAGTGTCTCTGTTCGCAGATGATGTGAAATTAATCAGGAGAATCACATCGGAGGAGGACCAAGTAGGACTTCAAACAGACCAGGACAAGCTTGACATCTGGTCTAGCAACTGGCTTCTCGAATTCAATCACACCAAATGCAAAGTCATGAAGATCGGAGAAAGGCAAAGAAGACCGCTGACAGAGTACAGGCTAAGCGGACAAAGGCTACAAACCTCGGCAAAGAAGAAACACCTTGGGGTGAGTATAACGTCAAGCATGTCCCCAGAGGCACACATCAACCAGATAACTGCGGCAGCATATGGGCGACTGGCAAACCTAAGATTAGCATTCCGTTACCTTAACAAGGAATCGTTCAAGACACTGTACACCATGCACGTCAGGCCCATACTAGAATATGCAGCACCAGTCTGGAACCCACACATGGTCAAGCACATAAAGAAACTAGAGAATGTGCAAAGGTTTGCAACTAGGTTAGTTCCACAACTCAGGGGTCTGTCCTATGAAGAAAGGTTGAGGGAAATAGGACTAACAACACTGGAGGAAAGAAGGGTCAGAGGAGACATGATAACGACATATAAAATACTGCGGGGAATCGACAAGGAGAGACATGATAACGACATACAAAATACTGCGGGGAATCGACAAGGTAGACAGTGACAGGATGTTCCAGAGAGGGAACACAGAAACAAGGGGACACAACTGGAAGCTGAAGACTCCTATGAGTCAAAGGGATCTTACGAAGCATTTCTTCAGCCACAGAGTAGTCACGAAGTGGAATAGTCTAGAGAAAGATATAGTGGAGGCAGGAACCATACACAGTTTTAAGACGAGGTATGATAAAGCTCATGGAGCAGGGAGAGCAGAGACCCAGTAGCGGACAGAGAACAGGCAGGACCAGGAGCTCAGTCTCGACACCTGTAGGTGAGTACACACACACACACACACACACACACACACACACACACACACACACACACACACACACACACACACACACACACACACACACACACACACACACACACACACACACACACACACACACACACACACACACACACACACACACACACACACACACACACACACACACACACACACACACACTGGAAGCTGAAGACTCAGATGAGTCAAAGGGATGTCAGGAAACATTTCTTCAGCCACAGAGTAGTCAGGAAGTGGAATGGACTAGAGAATGATATAGTGGAGGCAGGAACCATACATAGTTTTAAGACAAGGTATGATAAAGCTCATGGAGCAGGGAGAGCAGAGACCCAGTAGCAGACAGCGAAGAGGCGGGGCCCAGGAGCTGAGTCTCGACCCCTGCAACCACAATTAGGTGAGTACAATTAGGTGAGTACACACACACACACACACACACACACACACACACACACACACACACACACACACACACACACACACACTTTCCCCTTGCTCCTCCCTCCCTCCCTCCCTCCCTCCCCTCCCTCCCTCCCTCCCTCCCTCCCTCCCTCCCTCCCTCCCTCCCTCCCTCCCTCCCTCCCTCCCTCCCTCCCTCCCTCCCTCCCTCCCTCCACCCCTCCACCCCCACACAAATACTAAGGCAATCACACCACAAAACAAACACACAGAAATACATAGTTTTCACTCTGTGGCATCTTAAAAATAAAACAAAATGGGGTCCCAGAGAGCAGGACGGAAAACTAGGGGACTGGAAGATGAATCTGCAAAGGAAGATTGCCCAGCAGAGCTCATGAAAAGGCAACATGAGTGGGGACCTTAGCATGAAAATGGAGGAGAGGATAGCTGCAGGAAGTGGGAGAAGCAAGTCACAACAGCAGAGGCTAAGATACATAGATTAGAAGAGGAACTGAAAAAATTGAAACAGCATAAAAAAAAATAACAACCAAAAAGCAATGTGGACATGGTATCAGAAACTGCTACCTCAGTCACAAACAAGAGGACTGACTGTAGAGAACGGAGTAAAATTGTATGCAGAGGCCATCAGACCATCGTGGAGCCTGAGAAAAAGTGAGGATCACCTCAGTAACAATCGAGAGGAGTGTAGTAAAAGGGAGATCTAAGCTATACGTCGAAGCCTTAACAGACCACAGCAGTGCACAAGGAATGTTAAGAAGGGAAAGCGACAGGCCACTGGGCCAAGGGATAACAGACAGTGAAGAGATTGAAGAAAGGAAAGCTGCAATGGAGGCAACTAAATCGAATCAGGGGTTACATAGGGATAGGCAGTGGGAGAATGAAAGATATCAGTCTTTGTTTATAGGCTCCAGGAAGCTGAAGGGGGAAACTTACGAAGCAAGAAGACAAGGGGAGAAAAATGCGATTGATTGAAAACATCATGAAAGCAATAGGAGAAGATGACATGCCCCAGCTGGCAAATTTTCTGAGAATAGGGGGGTTTGCAAGAGGAAGAATACGGCCAGTCAAAGTGATTTTCAAAACAGAATTGACTCGAAACAGGATCCTGCAGGATAAAGCAAGACTAAGGGATATGTCAGAGTACCGGAGGGTGTATCTCGACCGCAACAGAACATGGGAAGAAAGACAGAAACTGAAAGACAGAATACAGAGACAAAAGGAGGAAAGAGAGATGGACAGGAGAACCCAGACTCAGGAGGAAGCTCTAATACAACCACCTTCAGATGTCCCCCAACCTGGACAACCCCAATGCAACCAAACAATCTAACCAAAAACACACATGTAATATCCAATGATTCCAACCACCTCACCTCATTACAAACTCCACCTTCACACCAACCACCCATAGTTCCTTATCAGATCTCCCACTTTCCCAAACACAACATACCCCCCAGACTACGGTTTTAGAAAAGAAGTTGGAGGTTTGGTATACAAATGCAGATGGTATAACAAATAATGTGAGGAGTGGCGTGAAAGAATAAAGGAGACATCCCCAAACATAATAGCACTCACAGAAACGAAACTCACCAGGATGATAACAGATGCAATCTTTCCACCCGGATATCAAATCCTCAAGAAAGATGAGGGAGCAGAGGGAGGGGGGGGAGGAGGAGTTGCACTGCTCATTAAGAACAGGTGGGGATTTGATGAAGTGGAAAGAATGGATGGAATGGGCGAAAGGGACTAGATAGTAGGAACAATTCAGTCTGAGGGGGGCCATAAGGTGGTAATTGCTGTAATGTACAACCCGCCACAGAACTGCAGGAGGCCAAGAGAAGAATACGATGAGAGCAAAAGAGCAATGGTAGACACACTAGCCAAGGTAGCCAGAAGAGCCCACATGGGGAGAGCAAAGTTACTAGTTATGGGTGATTTCAATCACATGGAGAGCAAAGATGATGGATGTGGTACTGGAAAACCTTATGCATCAACATGTTAGAGACACTACCACAGAGAGAGGTGGGGATGATCCAGCAAGACTGGACCTAGTATTCACCTTGAGTAGTTCGGACATTGAGGATATCACGTATGAAAGGCCCCTTGGAGCTAGTGATCATTTGGTTCTGTGTTTTGAGTATATAGTTGAGCTACAAATGGCAAGAGGAGCAGGAATAAGAAGGGAGAAACGAAACTACAAAAGGGGGGACTACACAGGCATGAGGAACTTCCTACAAGACGTTCAGTGGGAGAGAGAATTGGCAGGAAAACCAGTAAAAGAAATGATGGAATATGTGACAACCAAATGCAAAGAGGCAGAGGAGAGGTTTGTCCCCAAGGGAAACAGAAGTAATGGGAAGACCAGAACGAGTCCTTGCTTCACCCATAGGTGTAGGGAGGCAAAAACTAAGTGTAATAGAGAATGGAAAAAGTACAGAAGACAAAGGACCCAGGAAAATAAAGAGATTAGCCGAAGAGCCAGAAACGAATATTCACAGGTAAGAAGAAGGGAGGCTCAGCAACAGCAACAATATGAAAATGATAGAGCATCAAAAGTCAAGTCTGACCCGAAGCTGTTGTATAGCCACATCAGGAGGAAAACAACAGTCAAGGACCAGGTAATCAGGCTGAGGAAGGAAGGTGGGGAGTTCACAAGAAACGACCAAGAGGTATGTGAGGAGCTCAACATGAGATTTAAAGAAGTATTTACAGAGAAGACAGGAAGGACTCCAGGAATTAAGAATAGGGAGGTATACCAACAAGTGCTGGATGAAATGCACACAACTGAAGAAGAGGTGAAGAAGCTGCTATGTGAACTCGATACCTCAAAAGCGGTGGGACCGACCGGACAACATTTCTCCGTGGGTCCTTAGAGAGGGAGCACAGATGTTGTGTGTGCCACTAACACAAATCTTCAACACATCCATTGAAACTGGGCAACTACCTGAGGCGTGGAAGATGGCAAATGTTGTCCCAATTTTTAAGAAAGGAGACAGACACGAGGCATTAAACTACAGACCTGTGTCACTGACGTGTATAGTATGCAAAGTCATGGAGAAGATCATCAGGAGGAGAGTGGTGGAGCACCTAGAAAGACACAAGCTTATAAACAACAACCAGCAACGTTTCAGGGAAGGAAAATCCTGTGTCAGAAACCTACTGGAGTTTTATAACAAGGTAACAGAAGTAAGACACGAGAGAGAGGGAGAGAGGGGTGGATAGACTGCATTTTCTTGGACTGAAAGAAAGCGTTCGAAACAGTTGCTCACAAGAGGTTAATGCAAAAGCTAGAGAATCAGGCACACGTAACAGGAAAGGTGATTCCTTTAATTACATATTTATTCTAAGTAGACGAATAGTTAAAACATTTAATTAATCACTTGCTCACCTCAAGTAGTTTCTGTTAGGGAAACCTGCCTTCATTCAAATCAGAAAATATCTGACAGGGAGGCAATAACGAGTCATGGTACATGACGAGGTGTCAGAGTGGGCACCTGTGACGAGTGGGGTTCCACAAGGGTCAGTCCTAGGGCCTATACTGTTTTTGGTATATTTGAATGACATAACGGAAGGGATAGACTCAGAAGTGTCCCTGTTTGTAGATGATGTGAAGTTAATGAGAAGAATTAAATCAGTCGAGGATCAAGCAGGAGGAATACAAAGACCTGGACAGGCTACAAGCCTGCCTGGTCCAGTAACTGGCTCATTGAATTTAACCCTGCCAAATGTATAGTCATGAAGATCAGGGAAAGGCAAAGAAGACAGCAGACAGAGTATAGTCTAGGTGGCAAAAGACTGCAAACCTCACTCAAGGAAAAAGATCTTGGGGTGAGTATCATACAGAGCACATCTCCTGAGGCACACATCAATCAGATAACTGCTACAGCATACGGGCGGCTGACAACCCTAAGAATAGCGTTCCAATACCTCACTAAGGAATCATTCAAGACTCTGTACACCATATACGTCAGGCCCATACTGGAGTATGCAGCACCAGTTTAGAACCCACACCTCGTCATGTTAAGTCTAACTTCTTGGCTGCTTGCTTTGGGCAGTAAGTAGAATGGTAGCGTAGGTGCAGGGATACGGCCGATGACTAGACTCAGTTTATTAATGGCAAGGTGTAGGAATACACGGGGACAGAGTGCGAGGGGACCGGGAGCCAGTGCGTTGGGGGAGATGCTGCTTCAGTGAGGTAGGCCGTGTAAGTGAGAGAGAAGCATGGCTGACCAGCCCGACCTTGATAGGCCTATAGAGGGCAGCACCATAGTGCCGCGCAGTTTGAAACAGCCTCTGGGTAGGCTGTTTACATCCGCTCGGCCACCTACCGCGTGTCGTCTCGACACGACAATACTGGCGGGCAAGAAGGTGTAAACAAGCAAGCAAGGTTACCCAGGGGAAACTGGCTTCCGGTCACCTGACATTTACAATAGGAAATTGCCGGTGCAGGCCGAAAAAAAAACTCTCCCCCTACGTGAGTCGGGGAAGAGAAAATCGGCCTGCCCGCACAGCTGGACAGAAGACACAACAAGCCAACGCTGACACAGGAACTAGAGTCTTCTATATACAGGTTGTCCACAGGGCCAGACGTCAACTTGACTGCACATCCATGAGCGCTGTAGCATCCTCACATCTGCAAACAATGACTGACAGTAGCATTTCCTAAGGTGTGACATTTAACTCACAAAGGCGATATTGCCCTTGCCTTTATACAGGCTTTACAAGACACACTGGGTGCACATACTCACAATAACATTATTTCCATGGAATTCATTATACTACGGGTACCCTCTAAGAATAAATTTTACGTATTTACATGGTGTTGTCCACCCTGACTCCATTATTTACTAACTATACAATGTGTGCGCATTAATCCCCATTTCTGCAAGCAAACAATTAGCGTAGCTAGCGTAGGAGTCGGACAAGTCAGTAGGTATGTCAATGTCACAGAAATGTACTGCTGTCCCGGGGTCTCAGGCCATAAGTATGGAGCCTTACAGGACTGTCATCTGTCGTAGGGATAGCGGGTGAAGAACTAGACGGGTTGTCTGTCACTAGGTTGAGTCTGATTGTGGCTTTTGCAATGCCCGCGATTCCAGCTCTGCTTCAGTTTGCACATGATCAATATACTTCATGTGGTCAAGGTGAGCTTCTCTGATAGTTCCGGTAGCTATCTCCTCAC
>WNWK01055778.1:0-10000 GCA_009830355.1 Cherax destructor
TGTATCATAGTAAAATGAAGTGAAAAGGGGTTCATAGTGAAGATGGGGGTACATGTATCTAGTAAAGGGTGAAGTGTACATGTATCATAGTGAAAGGGGGTGTACATGTATCATAGTAAAGGGTGAAGTTTACATGTATCATAAGGTAAAGGGAAGGGAAATTTGCATGTATCATAGTAAAGGGTGAAGTGTACATGTATCATATAAAGGGTGAAGTGTACATGTTCATAGTAAAGGGTGAAGTGTACATGTTCATAGTGAAGAAGTGTACATGTATCATAGTAAAGGGGTGAATTTACATGTATCATAGGGAAGGTGAAGTGACATGTATCATAGTAAAGGGGTGAAGTGACATGTATCATAGTAAAGGGGGTGAAGTGACATGTATCATAGTGAAGGTGAAGTGACATGTATCATAGTAAAGGGTGAAGTGCACATGTATCATAGTGAAGATGAATGCACATGTATCATAGTAAAATGAAGTGCACATGTATCAAAATAAAAGGTGAAGTGACATGTATCATAGTAAAGGGTGAAGTGTACATGTTCATAGTAAAGGGTGAAGTGTACATGTATCATAGTGAAGATAAAATTGTACATGTATCATAGTAAAATGAAGTGTACATGTTTTCATAGTGAAGTTAAGTGTACATATGTAACAGCCTGACTGTCTGCATAGAAAATTGCTGTTTTAAGTTTAGTTCTTTTCGTGCCATGCTAGTTCCTATATTTTTCCCCAGGGGGCAAGCCTGTAGGCATACCCATGTGAGTCTGCCTCCCCCCCTGCCTCTCTCCCCCACTTGGCCCCCAGACAATACTCTGCCCAATAGGCCTACCCCCTCCCCTTTTCCCCCCGCAAGGCTAGGGCCCCCGGGCCATGGCCACGGGAGCACAGCACTGCACCTTTATACAAAAAAAAGTAAGAAGCCTCCAAAACGTTTTTTCATTGCTTTCCCCTTACCAAGAACGACGCCAAATAAACGTCGTTTGCCCGCGGGGGGAGGAAAGGAATGATGTTTGTTTCAATTCATCACCCCTACAAAAGGGCATCCGTCCCCACCGAGTTATCCTGATGTCTTGTCTTCAAATTCAGCATCCGGGACACAGGTACAAGCAGGATTCAGGCCGAAATTTGTCTTTTCTGAGAAATGGCTTTCATGACTTACGCCACAGCGTCCCATGCTGTTTCTCGGGTCACGTGCTAAACCTTCCCGGCATGTTCTGCTGTTTTTTTCAGCTCAGCACCTATTTCGCACTTCAGAGGAGAGTTTGGGGGATTTCAGCGTCTAGTGTGAGTGTTCCTCTCCGAGTTTGGGGTAGGGGGGAGGGCCCGGGCCCCCCACCTCTCACCCAAACACTCATGCGCCGACTCCCACCCCTGCCCACCCCCCTCTATGCTGTTTTCTGGGGAATTTATTTGTGAATTTTGCCGGGCTTTGTATCGGGGTTTTTGGGCCACTCAAGCCACGGGGAATCTACAAGCCACATGGCTCTCCAAGCCTCGTGGATCAGCAAGTCACGTGTGTGGTCTGCTGCCGCATCAACCCATGACGTCACGATGCTGCCTGACTCCCCCTGACGTCACCACGATGCTGCCTGACTACTATGACGTCACTCCAGGACTTTTCCTCGGACGTCACCCATGATGCTGCCGGGAAGTCACTCCGTTCACTCCAGCATCACGACGTCACGCCTGACATCACCCATATGATGTCCCGAGTGCTGTATTTTCCAGTGAGCATTTTATTTTCATTATTGTCGAGAAGTTTGAGAGAAGATGTCGAGTGTTTATTAATTATTCCTCTGTCCATGTTCGAGTATTGCTTAGTGACGATTTTTCCAGAAAAGCATCATTTGCAAAGAAAGCTTTATTGCCACATGGCAGTTGCAGTTTCTCGTGTGCCCTATGTAGCACCTATGTTTATTTTGGTCCCCCTTTGTGACCACACCCGCCTTGACAGCTGACTTTTGTCGGCCCAGGCGTCAGTTAGAGCGTTCGGGGTTTGGTCCGGCTCTTATTGTTCGCCGCCCCGGGGTTCCCTTTGCTGAATTGTACCCCCAATTTCCCCCCCATCAAACCCTTTTCCACTTCACCCCCCAGACCGTCAGTCCAGTTATTGCAGATGACCAGTTTGGGGACCCCTTACACTGCCCTCTGCTGTAATTTTAATTCGGGGAATGTCACTGTCAAGCCGCGGGTTAAGCCTTTTGGCAGGCGACTTAAACCTTAAGGCACAGCTTCAGGAGAGCCTGCAAAAAAGATGATGTCACTTTTGACTGCAAACCCACTCACTGCAGTATGGTGTATGCTGTTCGACCTCCAGATTTTTTGCGGGGCCCTGTCACGACTCCTCCACACTCGTCAGCAGCAACAGTACCAGTCGGGGAATGCCCTTGAGTGCCCAATCCTCTCCTGTTACACACTGACGACGCCCCCACTCGGGGGCACCAGCATTGTCCCCAGGTTGAGTAAACCCCCTCAGCGACTACTACGATGTCTGCTTAAACCCCCAGGGAGCCCGTACCCGGGCGTCGAGCTCCCCCGGCTTTTCCCCCGGGGCAGTATGTATCCAGACGCGGGAAAGGGGTGTAGTGCTGTCGACGCTCACTGCCTTGGGCAACGAAGCACACCTTTTTTTTTTTCCCCTCTCTGGAGGAATTTTTTTTTCTATGTCCATATTTTTATGTATATTTATATGTTTTTTAAGTGTTCTGTGCCCTGTTCGGGAGAGAGAGAGCCATTTTTTCCCATTCATGGTGGGACGACCATGGGTGCGTGCCCAGGATGGGGCAGCCCATGCTGTCTGCCAGCTAAAGTTTCATATTTTCGTGCCTTTCCCTTGTTCCATATTTTCCCGCCAGAGGCAAGCCTGGGGGGCGCCCCCCACGTCACCAGCCCCCGCCCTCCCACACTCATTTGGTGCCGAAACACTCAGTTAACGGGCCTAGTTTCTCCCTCTCAAAAGGGCCCAGGGCCCCATGGGCCAGGCCACAGACACGAAAGGCTGTTACTCGCCCCTTTATTACAAAAAGAAGAAGCCTCCGAAGCCTTATCATTTCAACCATGCCCCCCAATAAAACTCCGAATAACATATCGTTATAAATATATCATAGTGAAGATGAAGTGCCCATGTATCTTAGTGAAGATAAGGAGGATGTCCTTGTTCATAGTAAGGGTTCCAAGTGAAAAACATGTATCATGGATAAGATGCAATGTACTTGGGACTTTTTCCGTAAATTTCACCCATTCTGTAGGGTTTTTTGTCATATTCAGTCGTTCTGTACACGTTTCTGTCATGTTCATTTGTTCAGGACAGGTTTTCCTGTCATATCCCTTTCGTTTTTGAAATTTTTCCTTTCATTTTCCATCGTTCTTGACGGGTTTCTGTCATTCCATCTTTTGGAGGGTTTTTTTCCCCAATACTCCATCGTTCAGGACAGGTTACAATATCATATTGTAATGTTCTGCATGGGTTTCCGTCATATTCCAGGGTTCGGGGGGCGGGTTTTCCCCTCTCTTTTTTCGTTGTTCTCTACTATTTTCCCCCACATTCCATTTTTTTGGACGTTTTTCCCCTGTCATATCCATCATTCTGGACGGGTTTCTGTCATTTTTAAAAAAAATTTTGGGAACATTTGTTTAAATATTTCCCATCGTTCTTAACGGGTTTACTTGTTATATTCCATTGTATGGACGGGTTGGTTTTCATTTCCCATTTTGGACCTGTTTTCCGTCATTTTCCATCTTTTTTTTGGGTTTTTCCCAGGGGAAAAGTCGGTTTTAAATGGGGTTTTTGTTAGACACTCGGGAACCATTAGTGTTACTGCTCGACTACCATTTAGCGGGCTGGGGCGAAACTCCATTTCCCCGGTGTCTGAGGGGTTTTTTTGGGTGAAATTTTGGGGGAAAGGAGTCACTTACCTCCCTCTTCTCGTGATCAGCTTGCTGCTGGCCTGGTCACCCAGGGTAGACGCTTAATATTGGAGCAAGATACCTGTCTACTGGACTTAGGGGGCCAAGGGGACTACCCCTCCCCCAAATCATACTTTTGGAGCTGAAACCTAGTAGTGACGGGGATTTTCCCAAAATAACCAAAACCACCCATAACCTACACCATAACCAAAACCTTCCATTTTTCTTAAAAATCACAAGACCATCCGGGGCATTATATACCCTGCCCAAATCATACTGGAACCACAACGGTTTTTATTTTTTTTTAATTTTAATTAAAAGCCTTGAAAACTATCTTCATTATTATTCCTAGTCATTTATTTTTACTTTCCCCTTGTTTTTGATCAGGGGCGTTCCCCCCGACACCCTGTCATATTCCATCGTTCTGGGCATGATTCCTTTTAACCCCTTGTTCAAAACTGGTTTTTCGTGTCATGTTCCAACGTTCCCGGAGGGGTTTTCCCCTTTATATTCCATCGTTCTGGACGGGGTTTTTCATTTTCCATTGTTCTTGACTGGTTTCCCCCTCACATTCCGTCGATCTGGAAAGTTTTTCCCGGGGCATTTTACCACCCCTTTAGGAACCCCCGGGTTTCTTTCCCCTCATATTCCATCGTTCTAAACGGGTTTCCCCGTCATATTCCATTGTTCTGGACTGGTTATCCTGTATATTCCATCGTTCTCTACTGGGTTCCCTTTTTATATTGCATCTTCCTTGACGGGTTTATTTTCACATTCCATCTTTTTTTTACATGTTTTTCCGTCATATTCCATCGTTCTAGAAATGATTCGCTGTCATATTGTTCAAAACGGGTTTTTTTTATATTCAATCGTTCTGACAGGTGTTCCTCTCTATATCTTTTTACAGGGTTTTTTTGCCATATTCCCCTCGTTCTGGGCAGGTTTTTCTTTTCCCATTTTTTTATGCCATCGTTCTGGACAGGTTTCCTTTTCGTACTTTTTTTTCCTGGTTTTTTTTGACATATTCCATCGTCTTGGGGCGGGTTTCCTTGTCATATTCCATCCTTCTGAGCGTGTTCCTTGTCCCTATTCCATCGTCTTGGGTCAGTTTCGCAGTCATATTCCATCGCCCTGTACGGGTTTTTTCCCGTCTATTTGATCGGTTTTTGACGGGTTTTGGGCATATTCCATCGTTCTGGACGGGTTTTTTTATTTTATCTTTTTTTGGCGGGTTTTCAGTCTTTCCCTCGATCTTGACGGTTTTGTCTTTCCCTATTCCATCTTTCTGGGTGGGTTTTCCCCCTCATTTTCCATTGTTCTGGGCGGTTTTTCCCTCATATTCATTTGTTCTAGACAGGTTTCCCCCCATATTCCATCGTTCTTGGGCGGGCCCTGTCATTTTTCCCATTTTTGGGGGTGTTTTTTTGTCGTATTCAATCGGAAAAAATGATCTGGAAAATAGCGGACTCAGGTTTTACTCAGGTGATTTCGCTTAAATTTTCGCCCTTTTTTGTCAAATTCTTTTTTCTATTCGTCCAATTCATAACTATTTCCTTTCATTCCCTTCTATTCTGTCGATTTCACAAAAATCGGCCCTTTCCCAAACTCAACTACCCAATAAAGTGATTTGGGAAATTTTGGAAATTTTTCGAATTTCACACAATTTTCAAAAATACTTAGAGTATACCTGGAGAGGGTTTTGGGTCCAAAAAAGTCCCGGCTTGACAGGGGCCCAATAGTGGAGAGTGGGGATCAATCAGGCTGTTACAGTTGGCTACATGTAAACTGACTCAAACCCCAGCCCTCTGATCAGGTACTGAGTTTATGTGCCTGTCCAAAACCTTCTTAAAGACAGCTTGGGGTCTTTTGGAAAATCCTGGGGAGGGGTCTAGGGCCCCTGACACTTATTGTTTTGTTTCTTATCATGCTAGTGTCGCCCTGCTTTTTGTGGGGGTGATGTTGCATCATCTGTCAGTATTTTGCTTTCATAGGGAGTGATTTTGTGTGCAAATTTGGTACTAATCCCCCTAGAATTTTTTCCCAAAAGGGTTTAAACATGTTCTCTCCCGCCCGCGTTCTAGGGAAATACAGGGGAAAAGGGTTTTCAACCGGTTCCCAAAATTTGGGCGTTTTTTCGTACTTATGTTGCCTGAAGGGTTTCTGTACATTTTTTAGGTCCTTTTCACCTGCCTTAAAAGCCGCTGTTGGGGCACAGCAATATTCCCCCGAAAAAAAAGCGACCCAAAGAGTGTCATCATGTCTTGAAAGTTCTCTTTTTCCATCCTGCCCTTTTTCTGGTCTTTGAAAGCGAATCCCTCTGAAATTATCACTCCCAGGTCTTCTACATTAGTTTTTCCCCCTATTTTTGGGTTTGGGAATTTTTTTTATTCTCTGATATAGTTTTAATTTTCACGTTTTCCATATCGGGTAAAAATTTCTCATCATTGAACTTCATTTTGTTTATGGAATTTTTTTTTAAAAATTTGTTTTATATCCGCCTGGAGTCTTGGGGGGGTCTTACTGGAGGAACTGTCATGCAAATTCCGGGGTCATTTTGCAAAGGAAGACACGGTGTTGTGGTTTACATCCCAGGTTCTCTACACATATGCTGCTTGGGATGAAAAATCAATTTAACTATGTTTTGTATACCTAAATAAACTTACTTACTTGAATGAAATGAAATCAAGAAGTTAGAGAATAAAAAGAAAAAAAATTTGGCAACCTTCCCGTCGAACAAATTATTATCAGGTATCTTTATGTTGCCAATTTTTTTAATTAATCAGATTGGTTTCTTTGAAGTAACTGGTGAATGTCCCCCTTTTTTGTCAGAAATAAGTACAGTAGTCCCAAGCAATCTGCTTACCATCCTTCCATGGTAGCATAGTGCCTCAATCGGGCGCTTTTGACTTCCATCCGACCTCTGCACTTGGGGTTCCGTTTAGCTGGGCAACGGGCTGTGGCGAGGGTTCTCTTTATGATGTCGTTGACCTCCTCATGTCTAGCATACTTCCCTTCTGATGTGTGACACACGAGACCATGAAGTCCGAATTGATCAGCCGTCGGCCTGCCGCAAATCACCTATGTTCGGTAAGTATGGAGGCGGCTAGGCGAAGAGCAACAAAATCCGGGGCCCGTGGCTCGAGTCGAGTGCCCAGGGGGGAATTGGGAACAGCTAGAAGGGGAAAAAAGAGTCTGGTGCCTTCACCGCTCCTTGACGGCCACTAGAAAAAAATTTAAAGGGCCCTTACTCAGACTACCCCTAAATGCGGGAGTCCCCCGGGGACTGTCCTCCCCCTCCCCTCACTTTTTATACACTAACACTTTCCAACACCTGTATACCACAACTCCATTACAGTACCCTATGCAGACGACATTCAAACTCACCCTCACGCCAATATAGTCTTCTCACAAAAACACAAAATGAGGTCAACAGGATTGCCATCTAAAACAAAATGGAGGATCAAACCAATGCAGCAAAATCCAGCTTACATATTTTAACTATGGGAAACGTGATCCTCTATTACCTGTCAGCCGGGGAAATACCCCACCTACATCCCCATCACACAATCTGTCACAGTCCTTGTCATTAATCTTGACTACCTATTTTGCTTACACAAACACATTCCTCCATGCAGTAGCTAAAAGGCCCTTGGGGGTCACAACGCAACATGCCTCTCAACACCCAAAGTACCCTCTAAAAACCCTAATACGCCGCTGATAACTTATTCTCCTCTCCCCTTTTTTGCACCCAAAAACAAACTTCTTAAACTGCAGCGTGTCTAGAAAAAGGCTCTGCGCTGGGTTTTTGATGTCAGATGGGAGGACTTCGCCCAAGCAGTCTCTCCTATCCAGTTAACATCCCTGCGCTGAATTTACGGGAATCGTTCAGTGACAGACAGATAGACAAACTTGAGACACAATGACTACTGGACCTCTCTCCTTTAAGACATTCCCGACCCACAAACCAACATAATCTTTTTTTACTCCTTTTTGATCCTGCTCCTAACCCTATTTTCAAATAACCTTTTGGGTTCTAGACAGGTACCTTGAGCTGTTCGTCCCTCTGACCCACTTTCGCCTTTGGGGTGGGTTAAATCCCCTTTAATCTCTACACTCCTCTAGCGCTAATCTTTTCCTGTCCCGTCCTCCTTTCACCCCCCCTGGAGTCTCACCAACAGGGAGAGCCGCTTTTCCCGTTTCAAGTCTATCCCGATCCCCTTTGCTGCTGGGTTAAACTCTTTGGGACTCCTGGAAAATGATAATTTCGAAATGTATTTCAAAGAGTGGATAATAGCCCCTTTTAATTGAAATTCTAAAAAAAACTTTTGCACAATTTCCAATATTCGTGGACCGTTTTTTTAAAGGTCCTGCCCTAAAGGGGGTCAAATTCTGAATGTTGCAAATTTGAATTTTTAATAAAACACCAAATAAGTATTTTTTTTATTTTATTATACTAATAGAAAAATCAAAACATTATTGGAACTTTTTTTCCCAAACCCTTTTGTAGGTATAAAAAAAAATAAAAAAAGAACCAAAAACAACATGGACACATTGCAAAGGATAAAACTTCAAGTCCCAAATTTCCCGAATTTCGAGAAAGAACAATAACTAGATCATAATTTCTACAATGAAAGTCTATAACAATTTCTTTAACCCTTTATGCATAGATTTACTTTGCAAAGGCACAGGAAAATGAGGATGTGACATTATTTTTCGTTTTTCTTCAATACTTTCATGTAAATATCTTGATTTGCCCGGCCAGTGACCTAGCATTTTATCAAACCTATCGTGTTTGTCAAACCTCACACTGTCATCAGGCCCTTCTGCACATTGGTACTGCACTGGGGATGGCAACAGGTCATCTGGTTCTGGATCTAGTCACTTTCCCCCAAAATGCAGAGATATTTGGACCCCTTGGGAGGTTTCACCATAGAACAATTTCTCATTGATCTGGAATGACAATATGAATGTTCTGTACACCCGACCACTACAAATTCATATATGCACTAGATTTTTTTTTTAAAAAATTTATTTACAGAAATTTAAAATGTGGCCCACTGGACCTTTTTGACAGTCCTTTTTTTACTTTCTTCAATTGAATGGTACACTCATATTATGCATATCTAACTCCTGAAAATATTTCAAAATATGCCTAAACTATTCATTTTTCACACTGGACACAACAATAAGTACTTACCTACATTGTAGAGAGTATAATCACAGTGTATAGGGAAGGGGGCAAAACCGGCTCTGGGCGACGCCAAGCTAGAAGGTTTTCATTTTGGTCTCTCAACCAATGGGAAGCAAACAGGCGCGGTCTCACTCAGCTGGGCGACTACAGAAAGGGTTGTGATTGGTAGAAACAGAAACGGGAACCTAGATGCGCTGGGGGGGTAGGATGCACCCAAAAAAAACGGGTTTAAAGGGCCTTATTTTAACTGTCCTGCCCGGTAAAGGGTTCAGTCCCTCAGCCTTCATAGGGGGTTTAGTCCCTCAGCCTTCATAGGGTTCAGTCCCTAGCCTTGGTAATGTTTGTCCCATTACAGTGACCAACCTACCCGGGGCACTATACCCCTCACTGTAAAATCATTTCTTATCACACTTAAGTTCCCCCTTTTACAATTTCGATTCTCTCACATAATCTGGAGGGGTTTTTCCCGGTCTTTTTTTTATCTCCTCTTGTTTCAGTGAATCTGCTGGAGTAGTACAATTGTTTGGCCTTTTTTTTTTAGTTTGGTGAGAACTGATGAATAGGGTTTTAAAAAACTCTATTTTTACGACAAAAGACTCCTCTCCAGCACTATTCTTCGTCTGTACCGTCTTCCCCTCATCCCATTGGGATCTTACCGAACTTATAAATTTCATTCATTCATTCATTCATTCATTCATTCATTCATTCATTCATTCATTCATTCATTCATTCATTCATTCATTCCTTTCTGTTAGTGTGACGTAAATGGTCCCAAATTCGGACCCAAACGTATCGTAAGCTCCTCTCTAGTGTGGGGTTTTTTGTGTATTTACGAGCATTATGATTTCACATGCAAAATTAATGAACTTTTTAAACGTTGATGAAAGAACAAAAAG
>WNWK01055779.1:0-11177 GCA_009830355.1 Cherax destructor
TGTTATAATAAGGTTAGGGTTTTAAAAATTTCTCTTGGTAAAAAATTATAAATTTTTACAAAATAAATAAAAAAAAAAAATATATCTTTAAACTATAAAAAAAATTTTTTGAAAGGACTTAATTTTAAATGAGTTATTGCTAATTGCAGTTTTACCTATTGACCGACATATATATCCTGGGAGACGTTAATTCTTACGTAATAGTAACTTCAGCTTTGTTATAACGAAACCCTTTGGCTTCCGTTGCTACTGAACCCTTCTGAAATGATTGACGATATCATAGCTTTATTGAAGTCTTTCAGCTCAGTCTGACGGGTTTTCATTACCCGGTGTACGAAACTCATCCTGTATGATGAAATACACAGGAAAACATAGCACGTTTCTGTTCCAAAAATATGAGTTACAATATAGAAATGGTAACCTCACACTAGGTGTTCCCATGATGAACTGAATCACATATTACCTTCTCCATCGCAAAACTTGCTCTATTTGTACTTCTCACTCTCCTTCAGTATCACCACTTCTTCCTCATCTAGTTCTTGCTTCAACCCCCTCCACCCTAACTTTCCGTTCTCTCCTTAATGTTTCCTTTCTTTCCCATGCCTTTTTTCATTCTTCCTTCCCCCTTCTCCCCTCTTTTCCTCTGGCCTCGGCCCTCCCAACGTTACCGAGCTGTTTAATTAGATATTTCGTTCAGTGCCGTTGAAAGCAGGCTGGAATCGTCTGTCAGTCAAGATCACAACTCATTTGCATTTTGGAAGGCTATAAAAGCCTGGACGTCTTACCGCCCGAGACTCAGTATAAGAGGAAAAATGTTTCCCAACTTATGAGTCGACAAGATTTTGCTCGTTCTCAGAGTTGATTTTATGCAGATCTGGTGTAATATCCGTGTGGTTCATAATTGTTGGTGTGGCGTGCGTTCCCTTGACTACCAAGTATATTTGCGCTTCACGAAAATTCATACTTTACGTGATATCCACAGTTCACAAAAGAACGGACATGTATGTGTGCGTGAGCGCACAGCCACACACAGAGTCTAAGACAGGGTACTTAACTTTACAATTACAAACCCCCAATGGACTGACCAACATGTTCCCATATCCCCTTTGCCAGACTGTCTAAATCATCATTATCATCACCAGTCCTATTAGGTACCAGTATGCATATGAATAACTAGGACCAGAACAGCTGCTAGTTTTTCAAATATATCAACAACTATTTTTTAAATTGTTCAGAGATCGAGTCCCATCCCCAAGGGTTATGGATACTCCCGGATAAGAACCCCTCGTCTAAGAGGAAGAGCGCACCAACGAATACTAAACATGTGAATGAATGGTTCAGAGAACCGACGAGTTGGTAAATTAGACACATATGCAACACTTGGGTATCTTTATTGAGGAAACGTTTCGCCACACAGTGGCTTCATCAGTCCATACAAAGGAGAATCGTGAAGAACAGGAGGAGTGTGAGGTTGTCAGGCCCTCAATCTTCAGACGATGTTGTCAGTCCATCAATCTTGAATAGAATAACAGCATATGAGCAGAGGAACCTATATACTGTAGACAGGAGAGGTGCAGCAGTAGTAGGAGGTGTCACATTTGTTCAATGTGAAGTAGGTCGTGCCTCAAGGAATAGGCAAGCGAAGAAATCCTGTATTAAGATACCAAGATGTTGCAGTGTCAGACAGGATGTGAATGAATGGTTCAGAGAACCGACAAGTTGGTAAATTAGACACATAGCAACACTTGGGTATCTTTATTGAGGAAACGTTTCGCCACACAGTGGCTTCATCAGTCCATACAAAGGAGAATCGTGAAGAACAGGAGGAGTGTGAGGTTGTCAGGCCCTCAACTTCAGACGATGTTGTCAGTCCATCAATCTTGAATAGAATAACAGCATATGAGCAGAGGAACCTTATATACTGTAGACAGGAGAGGGCAGCAGTAGTAGGAGGTGTCACATTTGTTCAATGTGGAAGTAGGTCGTGCCCAAGGAATAGGCAAGCGAAGAAATCCCTGTATTAAGATACCAAGATGTTGCAGTGTCAGACAGGATGTGAATGAATGGTTCAGAGAACCGACGAGTTGGTAAATTAGACACATATGCAACACTTGGGTATCTTTATTGAGGAAACGTTTCGCCACACAGTGGCTTCATCAGTCCATACAAAGGAGAATCGTGAAGAACAGGAGGAGTGTGAGGTTGTCAGGCCCTCAATCTTCAGACGATGTTGTCAGTCCATCAATCTTGAATAGAATAACAGCATATGAGCAGAGGAACCTATATACTGTAGACAGGAGAGGTGCAGCAGTAGTAGGAGGTGTCACATTTGTTCAATGTGGAAGTAGGTCGTGCCCAAGGAATAGGCAAGCGAAGAAATCCCTGTATTAAGATACCAAGATGTTGCAGTGTCAGACAGGATGTGAATGAATGGTTCAGAGAACCGACGAGTTGGTAAATTAGACACATATGCAACACTTGGGTATCTTTATTGAGAAAGTTTCGCCACACAGTGGCTTCATCAGTCCATACAAAGGAGAATCGTGAAGAACAGGAGGAGTGTGAGGTTGTCAGGCCCTCAATCTTCGACGATGTTGTCAGTCCATCAATCTTGAATAGAATAACAGCATATGAGCAGAGGAACCTTATATACTGTAGACAGGAGAGGTGCAGCAGTAGTAGGAGGTGTCACATTTGTTCAATGTGGAAGTAGGTCGTGCCCGGAATAGGCAAGCGAAGAAATCCCTGTATTAAGATACCAAGATGTTGCAGTGTCAGACAGATGTGAATGAATGGTTCAGAGAACCGACGAGTTGGTAAATTGACACATATGCAACACTTGGGTATCTTTATTGAGGAAACGTTTCGCCACACAGTGGCTTCATCAGTCCATCAAATTAGACACATATGCAACATTTGGGTATCTTTATTGAGGAAACGTTTCCACACAGTGGCTTCATCAGTCCAATACAAAGTAGAAAGGTGTAAGGAGAGTAGGAGTTTTGAGGTAATCAGTCCTCGGCCTGGAGTCGATGTGTTCAGTCCATCAATCTTGTAGAAATGACAGCATATGTCCGTAGAGGTGGCTTATATACTGTAGTTAGTGAGGTGAAGCAGCAGGAGGCGGGGCATAGTGGTACCATCCACTAGTCTAAGTAGATCTTCGTCCAAAGGTTGGACAAGTGTTGAAGAATTCGTTTTATTAAGATCCCAAGATTTGCTGTGTCAGACAGGGTATAGATGAATGGTCAGAGAACCGACAAGTTATAAATTAGACACATATGCAAATTTGGGTATCTTTATTGAGGAAACGTTTCGCCACACAGTGGCTTCATCGTCCAATACAAAGTAGAAAGGGTAAGGAGGTAGGAGTTTTGAGGTAATCAGTCCTCGGCCGGGTCGATGTGTTCAGTCCATCAATCTTGTAGAAATAAGCATATGTCCGAGAGGTGGCTTTATATTTTTAGTTAGGTGAGGTGAAGCAGCGGAGGCGGGGTCAGTGGTACCATCCCTAGTCTAGAGATCTTCTCCAAATTGGGCAAGTGTTGAAAATTCGTTTGTATTTAAAATCCCAAGATGTTGCTGTTCAGACAGGGAGATGAATGGTTCAGAGAACCGACAAGTTATAAATTGAATATGCAACATTTGGGTATCTTATTGGGAAAGTTCGCCACACAGTGGCTTATCAGTCCAATACAGAGAAAGGTGTAAGGAGAGAGGAGTTTTGAGGAGTCCCTCGGCCTGGCGATTGTTTAGTCCATCAATCTTTAGAAAAACAGCATATGGAGAGGGGTTAATACTTGAGGGAGGTAAGCAGGGGGGGGGGGTCAATGGGTTCCCCTGTTAAGTAGTCTTGCCAAGGTTGGCAAGGGGAAAATCTTTTTATTAAGATCCCCAAATGTTGCTTAAAAGGGTAAATGAATGGTTAGAGAACCGACAAATTATAAAAAAGCACATATGCAACATTTTGGGGACTTTTTGGCTTTCGCCCCGTGGTTCATCAGTCCCAAAAAAAAGTAGAAAAAAGGGGTGGGGGGGTTTTAGGTAATCTTCCCCCGATGTTGTTTTGTCCATCAATCTTGTAGAAAAACAGCATATGAGGGGGCTTTCTGGGTTTTCCGGGGGCTCCGTGGACCATAAGCCGCTTGCCCAAAGGTTTTCAATTTAAAATTTTTGTTTTCCCCCTTTCCAACGGGGGAGGGAAAAAAAAATTGACAAATGCAAAATTTTTTTTGAGGAAAGACCAGGGGATTCCAAAAATTTGGGGGGAATTTTGGGGAAAAATTTGGGGGTTTTCCTCAACTTTTTAAAACCCCCCCGGCATATGCTGTATTTCTACAAGATTTGGACTGAAACCCCGCCCAGGAACTTTCCCCACCCCCCTTTTTATTTTTTTTGGTGATGGCCCTTTGGGGAACTTTCCTTCCCCACTGTTGTGGGAAAAGCCCAAAAAATCCCCAATTTGCATATTTCTAATTTACCAACTCGTGGGTTCTCTGAACCATTCATTCCACCGTCTGAATCAACATCTTGGTATCAAACGGGGGATTTCTTCGCTTCCTATTCCTTGGGCACGACCTACTTCCACATTGAACAAATGTGACACCTCCTACCTTGCCCTCTCCTGTCTACAATTAAGGTTCCTCTCTCTATGCTGTTTTCTATTCAAGATTGATGGACTGACAACATCGTCTGGTTGGGGGCCTGACAATCACACCCTCCTGTTTTCCGATTCTCCTTTGTATGGACTGATAACCCTGTGGGCGAAACTTTCCCTCAAAAAAATAAATTTCATATGTGTCAATTTCCAATCGTCTTTTTTAACCATTCATTCACATCCGTCTGACACTGCAACATCTTGGTATCTTTACGGGGATTTCTTCCTTGCCTATTCCTTGGGCACCTATTTACATTAAAAAAAATTGGGGCACCTCCACTACTGCTGCACCCCTCCTGTCACAGTATAAATTCCCCTGCTCAAGCTGTTTTCTATTCAAGATTGATGGACTAAAATCTCTGAATTTTGGGGCCCCGCAACCTCCACCCCCCTTTTTTCCCGATTCTCCTTTTATGGACTGTGAACCCGGGGCAAATTTCCCTCAAAAAATCCCAATTTATTGTTTAAACCAATCGTCGGTTTCTGAACCATTCATTCCTCCTGTCTAAAAACCCCTTTTGGGTATCTTTCAGGGATTTTTCCTTCCATTCCTTGGGCACCTTTTCCCCTTTGAAAAAATTTTCACCCCCTACTACTGCTGCACCTCCCCCTTTCAGTATAAAGGTTCCCTCTCTATGCTGTTTTCATTCAAGATTGATGGACTAAACATCGTCTGAAGATTGAGGGCCAACAACCTCCCCTCCTCCTGTTCTTACGATTTCCTTTTATGGACTGATGAAACTGTGTGGCGAAACGTTTCCCAAAAAGATCCCAATGTTCATATTTTCCCTTTTTTCCAACTCGTCGGTTCTCTGAAATTCATTCAACCGTTAGCAACATCTTTTTTTAAAACGGGCTTCCTTGCCTATTCCGGGCCCGACCTATTTCCCCGAAAAAATGTGACACCCCCTCACTCTGCCCCCCCCTTCACAAAATATGGTTCCTCTGCTCATTCTGTTTTTATTCAAGATTATGGACTACAAACGTCTGAAGATTGGGGGCCCACAACCCACCTCCTCCGTTCTTCCGATTCCCCTTTTTATGGACTGATGCCCGTGTGGCAAACTTTCCCAATAAAGATCCCAATTTATATTGTCTAATTTCTGAATACTAAACATAATCGGGAAGAGATGAAAAATACTAAGTGAGCCAGATCTTAAGGCAATGGGATCAAACATTCCTGAGTTCTGAAAAAACCAAAAGCACAATAAATCATAAAATTTTTAAGTCAGTTAAAGGGCGCTGCCAGAGGTGTGGAAAAAACCAAAGTAATTCCTAAATCTAAAAGGACGGTAACATTAAGCTGCAGGCCAGGGTTTAACATGCATAGTATGTGAGGGTTTTGGAACGATTATCGGAGAAGCGTATCGAGCACCGAAAGGAAAGGTTATAATAATCAGCATGTTTTAAAATTTGGGGTTGTCTTGTCTTTCAAATCTACTAAATTTGTGGTAAAGCAGTGGAAAAGAACAAAAGAGAGCATCTTGTTATTTAAAATTTTTAGGCACAAGTACGCTCCAAACCCTTAATGCTCCACTTTTTGGTTTTTCCTGCCCCACTCTCATCTGCGACTGCTTGATAGAGTGAGCAGAGCAAGACGTCTCACTTTGGGGGCCCATCCGGATAGATCTTTATTTTAAGAGCCTTCAACACAGGAGGGATGTGGGTGGGCCCTTTCTGTTTTGCAAGGCGAACTTTTCAAAATACCACACTTGGCTCCACTTCGAGGAAGGAAGCAACTTTTTACCACAAGACGGGAAAACAGCAACTTCATTCTGGCTGTAACCTTCTCCAAAATCCTTCATGTGAGATCATTTATTCTACACATAAGGTTCAAAGGATAAATCAGTTGATCAAATGAAAAATTTTGGCTCACAGATGGCTCCAACTTCATCCCGTTCCCACTTGTTTTTCATAAAAATAAAATGATTTCAAATAGCTGATGTGGTAACACTCTTACTTGTCAATAAAAATTAGGAAACCTTTAAATTGTAAATAGCTTGTCAATAAAACTAGGGATCCTTAACCTAATCTTGTCAAACCCTGTGTAAAAAAAAAAAAAAAAAGACGGAAAACGGGCAAAACAACAACACAACACACACACACACACACACACACACACACACACACACACACACACACACACACACAACAACATAAAAAGGGCCCAGTTCTAATAGACATGTGCCTAGGACAAAATGGGAATAAAAGAAAACACACACATACGAATGCGGGTGGACTACATATTTTGGCCTAAAAGTATTTTGATACGGTGCCGAGCAAGAAACCAGGACAAAAGCTAGATGAAAAGGAAAGGCAGGAATCACTACTCTACGTGAATCAAGGATACTTAACGGGAAGGAACAACGGTTGCCCGGGTAGAGTATCGGAATAAGTGGGGCTCCCAAAAAAAGGACTGGGACAGTTCTTTTTCTTATAATGAACAATATGACAAAAACTGAATAAAAGATATACCTTGAAAAGAGCGGGTAAAAAAAGGTACAAGTGGATATGGACATAAAGATAATGTTGAGTATTAATTTTTTTTTTCAAACAAGTTTACGAAACATTGTCGGAAAGGAACAGCAAACATTTGAAGAAAGTAGAACATTAAGATGATAGCAGACCCATAATGAAATGTGCTAAGTTAAACATATATAACTGAGAAATGGTATGGTGATACCAAAGATGTGGGTAAAGACATTACAGTTCAGGACATTTATTTGGAAACGTTTCCCACAAGTGACTTCTTCGCCCTAATACAGAGATAACTAAGAAAACGGTACTATATATATGGCGGAGTCAGGTAAATGTCGCGGGGGTGGTGCCCTAGTGGGTGGTGGAGGTTGTGGGTGGTAGTAATTGGGTGAGACGGGTTGGGTTGGAGAAGGACCTGTCGACATCATGTTGTGTCTCCGGGTGTTAATATCCTGAATATATATGTTAAAAAAATATATTTAGAACGTATCTGGTCAGTAGTTGCAGATTTTTACCTGGACAAAGTCAGGCTATAAGTACCTCGGGCAGTACGGTTCGTATGGGGTGTCAGTGACATCAAATGCAAAGTTGGGACAAAAAAAAAGGCCATACATACACTGGCATTATATCTTAATTTTTCCCCAACATCAAACCCTTTCAGAGACACCCCCACCAAACTTTACAGGATATGGAAAAACACCTCATTGTTAATGATAAGATATCCGATCTATTGAGGTTTATCCCTTTTGTATCGATTGGATGATAAACTTGAAATAAATGGATAAAATACCGACACAATGGAAAAATAAACACATAAGCCCCCTGCGTGGGGGAAAAATTTCAATAAAGGTCACATTTACTGCTTATGTGTTTATTTTCCATGGTAAACTATTTTTATAGACTTCAAATCAGTTATGACCATTTTTTTAGTGGTAATAAGATATCGATTTTATTTTTTTGATTGTATTTCATACTGTTTTGTAAAAAATATTAATGTTTCAATATTTGAAATGACATATTTCTTTCTAGTGATTAACAGTGCCCATGGGATCTGACGAAGATCCATTGTGACCTCTGTAATCCTGTTTTTTTTTTTTTCGCTACCGCTCACAGGATTAGCATGGGGGGAACAGGCTAGCCGCTCAGGCGGCACAACAACAAAACTGGGCATGGACAAGCTGAAGCACTGATCTGACAAATGGATTTAAATTTAACCTCAGAAATGCAAAGTAATGAAAATCAAGAAGGGCAAAGAAGACCAAAAAAAAAACCCCAATAAGCTCGGGGACAAAACTTGCAAACACCTCTCTCGAAAGGGCCCCAGGTTGAGCATAGGTCCCAGCCTCCCCCGAAGCGCACATCAAATGAATAACCCAAAGCAGCAAATCGTGTCTTCCCCCTCTGTTTGCTTTCAGGAATCTGAACAAAAGTCATTCACCCACTATATTTGACACATGTCAGTCCCCTCTTCAGTTTAAGCAAGTATGGAACCCCCCCCCGATAAAGCATGTCAAAAAGCTGAAAAAATGAAGGGTTTGAAAAAGGGTAGTCCCAGGCTAAGAGGTGGATTATGAGGAGAGATAACGCTAACCGATGATGAGGACAGAAAAACCAGAGGTGATATGAGGATAATTTACAAACTACTTGAGAGGAATTGATAGGGTGGATAGAGACAAACTGATCGTGAAGCGGGAATCAGGTACACGGGGGCAACGCGGGAAGTTAGAAATACAGATAAGTCACAGACGTATTGGGAAATACTTTTTTTTAGACACAAGAAATATTTATATTATATAAATCATGCGCAATATCCAAAATTGTATTGTTATTAACTTGTTTCGTTAAATTTTTCGTTCAATAGTGTCGGATGAATAAAAAAAGCCACAATCCTGAGGCTTTAACAGTTCACCAAGACCCACAAGGGGGAGGAACCTCACGTTGACGTTTTGGTCGGCCCTAGACCATTGTCAAGTCACAGCTGGTGTGATTTAACAGTAGCCCAGGTCAGAGAAAATCGTTATAAAGCCCCTTTTTCCTAAGTTTTTTTTTTTAAAACGAAGTGTCGGAAATAAATGAAAAATGGCTGCTTCCAAAATCCCCGTCTGATTTAATCACCCTGGTATACGTAATTGTTGTGGTGTTCCATAATCTGGTGTTTCTCAGGGTTTCCCCGTTATCATCCTGGTATACGTAATTGTTGTGTTGTTCCATAGTCTGGTGTTTCTCATGGCTTCCCGTTAGGAGTCGAAAAAAACAAACAAATAACTGAATGACTGGTAGGAAAAAATATGACATTCATATCGAACATTTTCCTTGTGTATAAGCAATGCGGAAAAAAGGATGAGCAGCCCGGGTGACAGATTCTGAAAAAAAGGGGAGAGAGAAAAAGAGAGAAAAGAGAGAGAGAGAGAGAGGGGAGAGAGGGAAACAATTTTAAGGTGGGGGGAAAGGGTTTGGGGGTCATTCCAAAACAATAGAAATGTCAGGAATGACAGGGTGGGACGTTGCAAGTGGAGCAGGGGGACAAACTCCACCTGCTTTTCCCCCTCAAACCCCAGACCGCCCTCCCAACGCCTCTTCCATTCTCTCTTTCTGTGTAAAAATGTGAAGTTTGATCGCATCCTCTTTTGTCTCAAAAAGGCTTACTCTTGTTTCAAAGGGAACATGATGTGGGTTTTGACCCCCCTCCCCCACACTGCGCTGGGAAAGATGTCAATTGTCAGACAACAACGTATCCCCTCGTCGGTTAGATTAAAGTCCTTTTTTTTGTGTTACTTTTACAGTGTGAGATGTATGTATGTGTTACAGGGGAAACATTTTAAACCTATAGGTCGTGCAGCACCTGGGGTAATGGCATTTTTTTTTTGTGCCGACTGGCGGCTCACCCTGTAGTGGTCGTTTGTTGTACACTCACGCTCACCCTGAGGGTCGTTTGTTGTACACTCACAGCTCATCCTGTGAGTGGTGTTTGTTGCACTCATAGCTCATCCTGTGAGTGGTAGTTTGTTGTACACTCCTTTGCTCATCCTGTAGTGGTAGTTTGTTTAAAAACTCATAGCTCATCCTGTGAGTGGTAGTTTGTTGTACACTCATAGCTCATCCTGTGGTGGTAGTTTGTTTTACCTCACAGCTCATCCTGTAGGGGGTAGTTTGTTTACCCCCACAGCTCATCCTGTGAGTGGTAGTTTGTTGTACACGAGCATCAAGTTAACCCCGTTTAAAAAAATTTTAAGATGTTATTGGTTTACTTTGTTGCAATCACTGACGTTGAGATCACTGTTAGAACTGCACTGAGCTTATGATTGAATTTAATAAAGCACATTGCTACGACATTATCACTTTTGATGTCCCAAAACTAACCCCCAAATTAGAAAAACGTAGTAGACGGCTTACTGTCTCCAAACCCCTTATCAAGCCCTGGGGGGAAAAGAGAGAGAGAGAGAGAGAGAGAAGGCAGACAGAGACAGAGACAGAGATAAAGATATAGAACGGGGAGGGGGAGGTTAAGGCGTGTGCATCATTAAGTGTTAACAAGGCTTGAAAACTCCTCCAACAAGACGGTGAAGACAACAGACATACTAAAGATGAAGAGTCAAGATAATTTCACCGTGGACTCCCCCTAAATGTACAAAAGAGGATTAAAGTCCGTTTGCCTTTTTATTTTTTTTTTTTTTTTTTTTTTCTGCGACTCTTGGTTTTTGGGAACGTGAGGTGAATGAGAGGGGGGACTAACCAGGTGGTTTGTACACCCACAGGCAGAAAAAAAAGCCGACAATTAGCACAAAGACACGACAGAACGAGATTCTTATTAGCAAAAAATTTCGTTCAGGGAAAGTGTTTTTCAAGCCATGATTTAAAAAGTTTCCATGTAAACAAAACGTGGGCCTGATAGGGTCTTGTGCAGATATTAGGGGTGTGAGTAGTGGTGCACTATACTGTGTGTAAGTGGTAGCCCCACTACACTGTGTAAATGGTAGCCCCTACACTGTGTGTAAGTGGTGGCACTACAGTGTAAGTAGTGGCACACTACACAGTGTGTAAG
>WNWK01055780.1:0-11177 GCA_009830355.1 Cherax destructor
TTATACTGCTGATGTGTTTATTTTTCCATTGCGGGTTCTCTCTTGGAGAGATATCCTCAAGACCTTATTTATATCCCCCTTATAAATACCCATCTTTCACTTATATACCTCGATCATGTCTCCCCTCATTCTTCGTCTTACAAGTGAATGTAATTTAAGGGTCTTCAATCTTTCTTCATACGGAAGATTTCTAATGCTATGAATTAACTTTGTCATTCGTCGCTGAATGTTTTCTAACGAATTTATATCCATTCTGTAATATGGAGACCAGAACTGAGCTGTGTAATCTAGGTGAGGCCTTACTAATGATGTATAAAGCTGTAAACACATAAGCAGTATAATGTGATCCTTTATTGACAACGTTTCGCCCACGCAGTGGGCTTTATCGAGTCAGACAGATCTACCTGGAAAATGAGTAACATGAATATATATAGGGTATAGTCAGGTGGAGAATGCTGGGTCAGGTGGAGAAAGCTGCATGTGACAGTCTTAAAAGTAGTGTGATAGTTTAAAACCTTGTGTGACTTAAAGGACCTGCAGTGTTCCATTCTTGAGTTCTAGGTGGGATAGCGTTGAAGAAGTTTCTTGGCAATAGGTTCAGCTATGTTGTAGAAGCCGTTGTTCTGGTTGAAGTTGTTGGATATACAGATAAGTGATGATTCCAGGATTCTTCGGTACTGCTTGTTGTCTTCTTGGCAATGAGTCTTTGTTTCTGTAGTTGATTAAATGGTTGTGTAAATTTCGGTGTTGAACACAGGCATTTCTTGAGTCGTCAGATCTGCCTGCGTACTGGTGTTCTGAAATGCGTGTTTGGAGGTCTCTGGATGTTTCGCCGACGTATAATTTGCTGCAGCCATTACAAGGGATTGTGTATACCCCTGCCGTGGATTGAAGCTTTTCCTGTCTGTTACTGGTAATGTCCTAGATGGTGGTGGATGTGGAGGTGGATACTCGAAATGAGATCTTAGAAAAAATGTTGGAAACGTGTTTGGAAATGGAGTTGGTGGGAAGGACTATGTATCTCTTCTCAGCAGTGTCTTCTCTGGGTGTGTTGAAGATGTTTAATGCCCATCGTCTGCAGTCTCTAATGAAGTGACGAGGATAGTGAAGTTTGGAAAAAACTTGTTCAATGAGGGTGCATTCTTCTTCAAGGAACTCACTGCTGCAGATTCTGAGTGCACGTAGGAAAAAGCCTATAATTACACCACGTTTAGCTTTGGTGTCGTGGTGAGAGTAGAAGTGGAGAAGATCGTGTTGATTGGTAGGTTTTCGATAGACTTTAAAACGAAGCTCATGGTCAGCTTTGCAGAGAAGAACATCAAGGAATGGAAGAGTGTTGTCGACTTCTTCTTCTAGTGTAAACTGGATTGATGGCTCGACCTGGTTGAGTTTGTGTTGGAGAGCTTGAACGTTGAAGCGTCTGGGAGTTATGATGAGAATGTCGTCAACATAACGGAGCCAGGTGACAGAAGAGGGAATAATAGTGGAAAATCGCTCGGCTTCCAAATGTTCCATATATAGGTTCGCAAGAACGGCACTAGGTGGGATCCCATGGGTAGTCCAAAAGTTTGCTGAAAGAGCTGGTTTTCGAAAGAGAAACATGTAAAGCCCACACATAGTTCAACAAGGTCGATGAAATCGCTGGCTGGAAGAAGAAGATCAAGCGAGTCGTCAATTTTCCTACGTAAGAGATCGATAGCTTGTGTAGTAGGTACTTTGGTGAATAGGGATGTTACATCAAGGCTGGAGAGTTTCTTGTTTCTGATGTTGATGTTACGAATGCGATTCAGAAGGTCACCAGAGTGTTTGAGATGTGTTGGACTGATGGTGCCCAAAAGTTTGGAGAGGTGTTTAGCGAGATGGTGCCCAAACTTTTGGGCACCATCAGTCCAGCAAATCTCAAACACTCTGGTGACCATCCACTGGCTGTCGGAGCATTGCAATCCACTGGCTGTCGGAACATTGCCAACCACTGGCTGTCGGAACATTGCCAACCACTGGCTGTCGGAACATTGCCATCCACTGGCTGTCGGAACATTGCCAACCACTGGCTGGCGGTACATTGCCAACCACTGGCTGGCGGAACATTGCCAACCACTGGCTGGCGGAACATTGCCAACCACTAGCTGGCGGAACATTGCCAACCACTGGCTGGTGGAACATTGCCATCCACTGGCTGGCGGAACATTGCCAACCACTGGCTGGTGGAACATTGCCATCCACTTAGTGCCGTTCTTGCGAACCTATATATGGAACATTTGGAAGCCGAGCGATTTTCCACTATTATTCCCTCTTCTGTCACAAGGCTCCGTTATGTTGACGACATTCTCATCATAACTCCCAGACGCTTCAACGTTCAAGCTCTCCAACACAAACTCAACCAGGTCGAGCCATCAATCCAGTTTACACTAGAAGAAGAAGTCGACAACACTCTTCCATTCCTTGATGTTCTTCTCTGCAAAGCTGACCATGAGCTTCGTTTTAAAGTCTATCGAAAACCTACCAATCAACACGATCTTCTCCACTTCTACTCTCACCACGACACCAAAACTAAACGTGGTGTAATTAATGGCTTTTTCCTGCGCGCACTCAGAATCTGCAGCAGTGAGTTCCTTGAAGAAGAATGCTCCCTCATTGAACAAGTTTTTACCAAACTTCACTATCCTCGTCACTTCATTAGAGACTGCAGACGACGGGCATTAAACATCTTCAACACACCCAGAGAAGACACTGCTGAGAAGAGATTCATAGTCCTTCCCACCAACTCTATTTACAAACACGTTTCCAACATTTTTTCTAAGACCTCATTTCGAGTATCCACCTCCACATCCACCACCATCAAGGACATTACCAGTAACAGACAGGAAAAGCTTCAATCCACGGCAGGGGTATACACAATCCCTTGTAATGGCTGCAGCAAATTATACGTCGGCGAAACATCCAGAGACCTCCAAACACGCATTTCAGAACACCAGTACGCAGGCAGATCTGACGACTCAAGAAATGCCTGTGTTCAACACCGAAATTTACACAACCATTTAATCAACTACAGAAACGCAAGACTCATCGCCAGAGAAGACAACACGCAGTACCGAAGAATCCTGGAATCATCACTTATCTGTATATCCAACAACTTCAACCAGAACAATGGCTTCTACAACATAGCTTAACCTATTGCCAAGAATCTTCTTCAACGTTATCCCACCTAGAACTCAAGAATGGAACACTGCAGGTCCTTTAAGTCACACAAGGTTTTAAACTATCACACTACTTTTAAGACTGTCACATGCAGCTTTCTCCACCTGACCCAGCATTCTCCACCTGACTATACCCTATATATATTCAATATTCAAGTTGCTGCCCGACCACTGTGGTGTGAGGGTGTGCTGTCAGGCGCCTCTGGTGGCCAGCTTTGACAACTTCATTTTCTCAGCAATGGCTGAGTCATACAGAAGGAGAGTAAATACAGTGTGTATTGAGGTGCTCGCTGGGGCCATTTACCCTTCAAATGCAAACGATCTTTACCTGCCATTCTACGTGATAAATATGGATTCGCCACTTCAGATATTTATGGGATATCACTGAATGGAGCAACAAGAGTGTTTGTGAAATTCTCGTCGAGTGGTGTCTACGGAAGAGCTGTTGACGATTATCAAGACAAGAGGATGGTTGTGAGGGAAGGATTGGAGGTGAGGCTGAGGGACGTATCTGCGACATACAAGTGGATACGGATTCGTAATTGTCCATTTGAGGCTTATGAAGAAGATGTGAGAGATGTTTTCAAGGCCTATGGGGTGATTCATGCGGCAACTGTCGGTAGGTGGGAACAGGGTGCCTACGCAGGATTGCCAGAAGGATCATACAGTCTGAAGATGTCATTGAGGATGCCTATACCATCATATGTTGATGCCCCCTTTGTACACAAGTATATGTGACATATGCAGGGCAAGTGAGGACATGCCGGCTAGGGACAGGCGGGCATTTCGGTGGCTTGTGAACAAGGAAAAATCCCCAGCAACGACGTGGAGAGGAGGTGAGGGGGATTGGAGGATAGCCTTTTCAGTGACATGGGAAATGTGTCTTCAGGGCAAAGGATGGAGGACACGCGATGGAGCGATGAGATGGAGCAAGCGGAGGAGTTGGTGGGACATACCTCCTGAGACATGTCCAGAGGAGGTGCAGGATTCTCCAGTCCCATCGGACAGGAGGATGGCAATGTTTTTGGGGAATTGACAGATCCTATGTTGGAGGATCTAAGGAAGTTGATTGATATCCACCTTCCGTGGGCGAGGAGTATGAGCTGCAGAATCCCGGAAGTAATATCAAGTCTGGGCGAAGAGCTGAGTGATGACATGAGTAAGAGGGTTGTGGTGAGAGTGGTAATGGGTGAGCGTGTGTGTGGTGAGGCGGAAGTTCATTAGGAGGACAATGGACAGGCAGTGTCTGAAGAGATCATGGAGGTGGCGAGAATCTCAGAAGAGATCTAGTGTTTCGGTGGAAGATGATGTTTGACGCCGGCTCAGAAAACAGGGAAGAAAGTGTAGAGAAAGGGATAGGAATGAGGGGGGGAGAAAGGAAAGGAGACAAGGTGGGAGGGGCCCGGGGGGTTCTTCGTCAATGGGTGGAGCACGAGTAACAAAGCATGGGGAAACCATTTTAAAGAATTTAAGTGTTTAAGTATGAATGAATGGCCTCCGAGCGGAGGTAAAGATGTGGGGAGAGTATTTTTTGGAGAGAGGGTATTGATGTTTGTTTCCTCCAAGAACACAATTATAGGTGTGGTAGGGAATTGAAGTTAAAGGGATTTAATTTATATACAGAAGTCGGAACTTTTCAGGGGGGGGCTTGGTAGGTATTAGGAATCCTGCCCTTTTCATTTGAGGTCGTGGGAGGAGGTAGGAGGGGGCGGATTGTAAGGGTAGATGGGGTTTGGGGTGACATCTCGGTTTGTTTTCTGGGTTATCCGCAGTTAATGTGCCTAAACAAGGGGGATTTGTGGGATTATTTAGTTTATGCAAAAGGGCTTCCTCGGAACGGTGATCGAGGAGACTGGAATTGTGTTTAGGAGGAATGACGAGAACCGAGAGGAGCAGGATGTGCCAGCAGTGTTGAGGGACTTGTTGGGGCATTTTAGGGAAGTAGATGGAGACAGGTTATGGAGAACATCGTTTATTCGGAAAAAGTAGCACGGTTGGATAGGGTGTACATGCTTCAAGTATAAACGTGGAAGAGGTGCGAATATAGATGTTGGGTTTTCAGATCATAGGGGGTGGGGGGCGTGTTGGGGGAGTGGGTTAAATATTATTCGGACTTGGGAGGTTGAATGTTATTTGCTGAAAAGAGAGGGGAATCGTGAGGGTTTAGGCTTGGTGGGAGGGTTCTGGGGGGAGGGTAAATTGTGACATTGGGAAGTGGTGGAATTTGATGGCAAAGGAGGCAGTGAGAGGTTTTATAGGCGTAAGGGGTTAAGGAGGCTAGGTATAGGATGGGTTACAGAATTTGGAAGGGAGGTTACGGATTGTTATAGTGGTGGAGGAGGAGGTGTCATCAACAGGAAAAGGATTTAAAGGGAACAAAGGATATAGAGAATGAAGTTTTAGGGGGATAGGGTTGTAATAATTAGAAGAGGTGTTATGGGGTGATAGGCCATCAGGTACTGTTTTTAGGAGATTTAGGACAGTAGAACAGGCAACAATAACGGCTTAAGGTAGAGGAGGGGATTGGGGGTTATCATAAAGGTCAGGTGTTAAGAACTGGATGGGATGTGTGCATGAGGTATTGGTTTCGGGAAAGTTCATGGGTAGAGGAGGGATGAAGTTTGTGGGGATTGTGTTAGAGAGCATTCAGGAGAGGTTGGGGAGGAGGATAGGAAGGGGGGTTTGGTGGAAGAATAACGATTGAAGAGGTTTGGCAAGCAGGGAAAGGTTACGCATGGGGAAGGCACCTGGGGTGGGTGGGTTACCTGGGGATTTCTACGATGTCATTGGGATGTTTTGAAGGATGTTTTTAAAAATGCTGAATCAAATGAAGGATGGGGGAAGATGGGGGGCAGAGGACTGGGGTGGTGGTGTTAGCCCAAAAGGCAAGGTCAGTGATGTTTGAGGGGAAGGAAAAACTTTGTTATGTTCGATTACAAGATTTTTGCCAAGATATTAGCGAATAGGAAAAAAAGGGGGTTTGGGAAAAAGGGGAAGGATCAGTTTAACCAGGAGGGGTATTGGGACGGGGAAAGAAGAATTAAGATTTTTAAGAAAAAAGGGGAAAGGGGGAGGGGTTCGGGGGTTAGATTGGGAAACGTGAGATATTTAGACGGGGAGATGTTATATGAGATCTTAGGGGGGGGGGTTTGGGGGGGAAATTGGGGGGGTAAAAAACCTTGTATGAGGGCCCCCTTTTGGCGAGGGTCCAGGTTAATGGCAGGTTGGGGGGTTCGGGGGGGGTTTTTGAGGGGGGTTTAGGGGGGGTTGTCCCATCCGACCCTTTTTTTGGGGTCTGCAAGACCCCTTTATAGGTTGGTTCGTGGGGGGGTATGGGAGGGGGGTAAAAAGGGGGGGGAAAATGGCATAGGGGGTTATTTTGGGATGACCCCCCAAATTTTGGTGGGGGGTTTTAGGGTTTGGGGAAAAGTTAATAAGATTATAGAGGTGTTTGAGGGGCTACTGGGATGGGCATCAATAGAGCGAAATCTAGGTTGTTGGAGGAGGATCGTGGGTGGGGGGGCCGTTGGGGAGTAGGGGTGGCGGGGGTTTTTTGTTGATAGTTTAAAAAAAATTTTTGGGGGGGCATTTTTAGTCATAGTAGTCATTCAAGGGAAAAAAAAGAGTTATGGTAAAAAAGCGCTTGGGGAAGGGTTTCAGCCCCGAGGGGAAACCAAAAGAGCATTAAAAGGGGCCCTTTTAGAAAAATTGGGGTTTTTGGGGCTGTTTTATCCTCTACGGGGGTGTGACATAAAAAGGGTTTGGGACAGAAGGGGGGATAACCCTTTGGGGGCCCTTGGGGGGAAAAAATGGTTGGCGAGAAGTGGGAAAACGGGGGTGGCCAGGGGGGGGGGTTGAACCATTGGGGAGAAGGCCCCCATATACGTAAACAGGAATTTTTAGTGGGGGGAAAGGGGGGAAAGGGGGGGGTTATGGGGAGGACGAGGTGGTGGAAGGGTAGAGATTTATTAATTGGAGGATATTTTGAGAACCTTCAGTTGTCGGGGGCCCCGGTAGGGGGAAGGTGAGTGTTTTGGGGAGGGGGAGAAAGAGATAGGGGGATCAGGGATTTATCCAATGTATAATTGGAAATTGGTGTGGTTTTGGGGTGAAGAGGCGCGATAATAGGGACGGAAAAAAAGGGGTTTTTATTAGGCATTTTCCTAACCAAAAGGGGGAATGGGCATAATAAGGGGGGGGTTCCCCCGAAATGCGGGGGGTTTTTAAAAGGGGATCACGTTATTTACTTTTTTGAGGAGTTGGGGGGTGAGGGAATGGTTTAGGGGGGTTTTTTAAAAGGGGGGGGGGTTTTAACCCTTTTGGGGGTTGTTTGGATGTTGAGGGTGTCCGGGGTGTAAAAAGGGGCAGTGGCATATTTAGTGGTGGGGGACTTTTTCATCCCCGTGGCAGGGAGGGGAGGGGGTGCCCGGGTAGAGCTATGGGGGAGGTTTCTATAGGACAAAATGTCGTAATCAAGGGGGTATGCAGGAAGGTGGTGTAAGGTTTTTTTTGGGTTATAGGAACCCCACTGTTTTTGTTATTGTTGGGGAGGGGGGGAGGGGCTAAATGAGAGTGTGTGTGAGGTATGGTTTTTTTTGGGAGCAGGGGGGTGGGGAAAAAGAGGATGGTTTGTTTTTGATGCTTCAGGTTTCGGGTGCCCCTTTTTCAAAAATAAAAAAAAAAAAAAAAATTTTTTTTTTTAATCATAGTTAGGGGGGTGGGAAAAAAAGGGTTTTTGGGGGGGAAGGGGGGGGGTTGGGAGCATAAGGGGGGAAAAATTCCTGTTTTCAACTGTCGGCGTCAATTTAAAAATTAGGGGGGTTTTTGGGGTCAAAGCAAACCTTGTTGACTAAATTAAAGGAAAAAAAAAATATATATATATATATATAAAAAATATATTTTTATATATATATATATATATATATATATATATATATATATATATATATATATATATATATATTGGGGAAAAACCTATTGAGATGCCGCCGGGGAGTGAGATCCGTGTTTGGGTATGGACATTGTGCCGTATGGCAGGTGTTTGGGGGGGATGTTTTGGGGTGTGGGGGGGGAAAAAAATTTTTCCTTTGTTAACTTTTCAGCACCACCAAAAATTTTTTGTTTTTCTGTGAAAAATGGGAAAAGTCATTTTCCAGACATGGTGGTGGTAAATCTTGAAATGTAAAGGGATGGGGGGGGTTTTTTTTGATTACCCCGGTTCTAGGAGCACCGTTGTGGTATATGGGAGTAGGTTTTGGGGGGAGACTTTTTTTTGAGTTAGTTTTGATCTTAATGATGTTGAATGGAAAAATTTTTTGTCTTACATTGTAAAAAAAAAGTTAATTTTTATTAATATTAGTAATGTGTTTTAGGTGTTGGGGGGTTTTTTGAGGTGTTGTTAGGGCAAAGAAAAAAAAGTTTTGTATATAAATAGATGAGGTTTTACAGTTTTATTGAGATATGTTTTTTAAAAAAAAAGGGGGGGTTTAAAGAAAAAATTTTAAGTTTAATAAGATGTTGTTTGTGACTTGATTTTATGACTTACGTCTGACTCAAAGGGGATTTCCCCTTAAAAAAAAAAAAAAAAGGGAAAAAAAGGGGTTTTTAAAGGGGGAAAAGGGGCTTAATGGTTTCATGATATTTGGTGTATTACAGTGATACCAGGTCTTTTCCCTTTGGGTAAGAATTTTGCAAGAAAAATTTTTTATGTGTGTTTTTTGGGAAAGTAATATATTTTTTTTAAATTTTTTTTTTAAAGGGAGTTGTGGTGTTTAATTTTGTAAATGTGTGAGAGGGGGATGGGGAAAAGGTGTGGTTAGGAAAAACAGTTTTTTTTTTGTATAGTTTTTTGCAGTTTGTGTTGTATTCTGATATTTTCCAAAAAAATAAGACAAAACCCATTTAAAAAGGGTTTTAAAAAGAAGGAGATTGATTATTTGGGTTTTTTTGGGGAGGTGGGGGGAGCTTATTAATGTTTAAACAATTTTGTCATGACATGTATTGTATTAAAAAGTTTTAAATAAAATATATAAAAATATATATTCATGTTACCATTTTTTCCCCCGGGAAACTGTTTGGGGGGATTTTGGGGCCAATTTTGGGGGCGAAACGTTGTCAATAAAGGATCCATTATAGTTTTTGTTTATTTTTCCAAGGGGGGGGATTTTTTTAAAAACCCCCTTTTTTCTATAAAAATAAAAACGCCCGGGCTTCTGTTTTTTACATTTTTTATAAACCCAAAATTTTTTTTTTTTCCGTTTTGGGGGGTTTCTGACTTGGGTTTTTTGGGTTTTTGGCCCCCCCCAAAACCCCAAATCCTTTTCACTTCTGTACGGGAGTTCCCCCATTAAGCTGGTAGGTGCTAGGTTATGAACATTCCCGGTTTAGAACTTTTCATTTATCTACTTAACTGCATCTGCCATTTTTCGACTTTATCGCATATTTTAAGGAATCTTATAGACACATCCGTCAGCATTTTGGGGGGAATTTTTTTCAAAAGTCTTTTTTTCTTACAAGATTTTTAAAAACAACTTTGATATTAAAATTTTGGGAAAAGGAAGGCATACCCCGTTTCATGGAAGGAAACCAAATTTTTTGGTTGAATAAGGTTTTGCCCCTTTTTTGGATTGAAAAATATTTTATATTTTTAAAAGATTTATAAATTACGTTTTTTGGGTATTTTAAATATTATTTTTTAAAATTTTAGAGATTTTTCATCTATGAACTCACTAAAAATAGAAAAGCTCTCAAAAACATTGAACAAAAAACCAATTAACTTTTTTGATGGAAGAAAAAAAGTGTACATAAACAATTTTTTGGGTTTTTTTCAAAATTTAAAAATTTAAAATAATGTTACCCTTAAAAAAAAACATTGGAAGGCAATATTATTTTTTTTAATTAAACAGTAAATTTATAGTTCCAGAAATTTTAAGAATGAGCTAAGCTATTTAATTTAACAAGGAAATTTTATGTCAAATTTTTTAGGCATAATGCACAAAATATCATAAACATATCTATACCACTTAGCTCTTTTGGGGGAAGGATTGTTTTAAACAATCTTGTTTGAAAATCCCTATATAAATTACTAAGAACAGGTAAAAAGGATTTATTTCTTTCCCAAAATTTGAGGTAAAAATATCATAAAATACAAATTTTGCATCAATAAAAGTTTAATAAGTTTTGATAGTAGGAACTGGCAATGGTAAATGTAATTAACCAGTTTTTCAGATAAGAAACCTAGTAAATCATCAACTGGAACTTTGTAAACAAGGAGGTAACATCAAAACAACCATACTGAAATTTTTAAAACAGTCAAGGCTTAATTTATCAACTAAATCTAAGTTTTTTTAACATTAAAATTATAAATTTTTCCAAAATTGGGTCAAATATCAAAAGCCATTTTGAAAGTTTTTAAGAAACTGAACCTATGGAGCTAATAATTGGTCTAACAGGATTTCCGGGTTTTGGGGTTTTTTTTAACCATACATATAAAAAGATGGATTGGTGGAAGTAAATTTTTTTAAATTTAAATTTATCTTTGCCCTTCAATAAGTTTTTTTGTTTTTTTGAAATTGCTGTTAACAGTTTCTAAGGATTTTTTTTTAAGTTTGGAATAGGTTTCAAAATCATCTAGGAGGTTATTCATTTTATCTTGGTAATTGGTTTCTTTCATAATTACTATTGATTTTTTTTTTCGCTTTAGTAAGGGCAATTTTTTATTTTTCAAAAGTGAATAAAAACTTAAAAAAATTTTTAGGGGAAATTGGGGAAAATTTTTTTTTTAAATTTAGCTATATACCACCCCCTTTAAAATGCAAGACAACCACTATGAAAAAAAGAAGAATTCCAAGCGCTTTCTACTAACTTTTCAAGGGAATATAAAGGAAACATGACAAGAAGGCTTATATAAGGGCAAGACTACATCTCCCGTCACATCCCCTAACAAAAACAACACCCCACAGTAGCGTAACATCGCCATTT
>WNWK01055781.1:0-5000 GCA_009830355.1 Cherax destructor
TTATTTACATTTACTTACTTTTATTTACCTTTACTTTTATTTACCTTTACTTACATTATTTACATTTACTTACATTTATTTGCATTTACTTACATTTATATTTACTTACATTTATTTACTTTTATTTACATTTACTTACTTTTATTTACCTTTACTTACATTATTTACATTTACCTACATTATTTACATTTACTTACATTTCGAAAAGGTTTTCAGTAGAGGTTCCATCATGAGAAACTTCAGGACGAGAGGATTACAAGCTGACGATTATTGCACTCACTGAAACAGTATTTGGAGATTAAATGTGCAACAGCTGGCTAACCTTATTGTTGAAACGTAGGCTTCAGTAGGCTTCTTCAGTCAATACAGAGGCAGCAGGTGCAGTAGTGAACGAGATGATGTAATCAGTCCGTCAACAAAAATAGTATTTGAGTGGTCAGCCCCTCAGCTGGAGGCAGGACTGGTATCTTTCTTCACTACTACACTGCTGCCTCTGTATGTGACTGAAGAAGCCTACTGTATAGGTGAAAGGTTTCATCATAAGACACCCAACTGTTGCACATGTGTTAATCTTAACTTGTGGATTTTCAACGAAACTGTTTTGACATAGGAAAAAGTCATCCTGGGGATATATCTGCGGTTGGATTTTGATGGTTATCCCATTTCTCTTTAGAACCCCACTACTAGATATCTGACCTATCTAGGTAATCAGTCCTCAGTCCATGACTGAGGACTGATCTCATCTTAGTGTTTTTGTATATATTTCTAGTCTTCAGCAGATATCTATATATGTGTCTAATTCTCCATCTTCTTGGTATGGTATACCAATAATAAATAAATAAGATGTATTATGATCAATGCGATCCGAGAAGGCATCCCCGTGTCTCGTAAGCCCAGTTTCCTCTACCTTAATGCACGCAAAATGAACAGTGCAGAGTGCAGCTTAAGTTTATTGTGCGGTTAAATGTCAGAGTTAAATATCTGAAGGCACTCAAAGAGGCACTCACAAGTTATGAAGTGGCACTCAGTGCCCAGTTTATCCAGTAAAGTGACAAATCGCCACCTGTATTGCCCAAAATATGATACCCAGATGTTGCACCTGTGTCTAATTCTTTACCTTGTGGGTTTGTGCTACCACTGATATACAGCTTACCAGTTCCTCCATCAAGAGTTCTTCTTCCTCTTCTTTCTAAGTAACACTATTGAAAACGCTCTTCTCTGTGCGGTCTCTTAATTTTTATTTATTTTTTTATTTTATTTAAAACCTTATGTACATAACCATATGACTGCAAGAACAAAAACCGTCTTCATCATTCGACATAACATAGTACAGAACAGTTTATCACTTACAATAAGGAAAAAAACCTTATCGACCAAAAGTTACAATACATAACATTGCACAACATACACTAAAACATGCCAAAACAACTAAATAATTTCAAGAAAACTAAGCATACCAAAGTTATCAAAAATATACAATCATGACATATGCATCACAGTATAAAATCCTACCTACTTCTTCAGCTTATTTACAACCACTCTACCAAAATTATATGAAAGGGAAAGACCCTCCCACTGTCAAACACCACTGACAGTGAAAGTGTTTCCTACAAAACTACTTTTAACTCAAAATTTACAAAAAATTATGTCTCATAAAAGACGAAAATATGGAAAACATTTTCAAATATTCGCAAATAAAACATAATAAATCACTTAACCCAACCTTGCTAAACATTGAAAAAAAAACTAAACCTAAGCAAAAAATGATATCAATATATCATTACATTTTCATAACTCATTAACATTAGGTGATAAAAATAAAGTATTCATAACTCATAGTACTATAAGCTTTAAAAAAAAAAAACAATCCTATTCCATTAATATCCAAAAACCTGATCCTATCACCTACACAACCCTACATATATTATAAGTACTATAGTGTCCTACACCTAAAAACACACTGTACAAAAAATCCAAAAGAGACAGATATCTCGTTACAAACATAGGAAATCACAGCATAGAGTGGCCAAAAGGCACTACCACAATACCTACTCGAACAGAAAAACTAGACATAGAACAACAAATGATAACATGAATACATCCTTGAAATGATACACGAACAAAAAAGTAATAACCGAAAATTTTCACAAAACTTCAGCAGTATCCTGCATCACCACACACTTAAGGAATAATTAATACATCAAAAATTACACCCCAAACAAAAAGGTGGACATATCCAAATATAAAACATACCAAAATATCATACCATATATTCTACTTTATATAACAAAATATAACAGAAAACTCCACCTGCAACCATTAAAATTTTGTCCAGACAAACAATACAATAACAGACTCATACCCTTGATAGGCACCTCACATTTCACTGTAATGGACAAAATAACTACATGTTTTACCATAACACTTTCATCTGCTTCACTGACAAAACTAAAAATTACGAAACCTCTGCACCTCACCACTGAAACGCAGCCACAAAGGAAAATAAAAAAAACCGCTGCCCCGTCTACAGGGCACCTACAAACATTTCCTTATTCACCTTCGCACTTCCTCAGTAATCACGTTAATCTTTTTTTTCGGGGGGACTAGTTCCTAGTTCTGTTGTGCATCCAGATGGATATGGGGTGCACAATAAACTATCCACTACCATCCACAGGATAGATATGAGGTGCACAATAAACTAGCCACTACCATCCACAGGATAGACATGAGGTACACAATAAACTAGCCACTACCATCCACAGGATAGACATGAGGTACACAATAAACTAGCCACTACCATCCACAGGATAGACATGAGGTGCACAATAAACTAGCCACTACCATCCACAGGATAGACATGAGGTGCACAATAAACTAGCCACTACCATCCACAGGATAGACATGAGATACACAATAAACTAGCCACTACCATCCACAGGATAGACATGAGGTGCACAATAAACTAGCCACTACCATCCACAGGATAGACATGAGGTACACAATAAACTAGCCACTACCATCCACAGGATAGACATGAGGTACACAATAAACTAGCCACTACCATCCACAGGATAGACATGAGGTACAAATAAACTAAGCCACTACCATCCACAGGATAGACATGAGGTACACAATAAACTAGCCACTACCATCCACAGGATATACATGAGGTGGACAATAAACTAGCCACTACCATCCACAGGATATACATGAGGTGCACAATAAACTAGCCACTACCATCCACAGGATAGACATGAGGTGGACAATAAACTAGCCACTACCATCCACAGGATAGACATGAGGTGGACAATAAGCTAGCCACTACCATCCACAGGATAGACATGAGGTACACAATAAACTACCCACTACCATCCACAGGATATACATGAGGTGGACAATAAACTAGCCACTACCATCCACAGGATAGACATGAGATACACAATAAACTAGCCACTACCATCCACAGGATAGACATGAGGTACACAATAAACTAGCCACTACCATCCACAGGATATACATGAGGTGCACAATAAACTAGCCACTACCATCCACAGGATAGACATGAAGGTACAAATAAACTAGCTACTACCATCCACAGGATATCATGAGGTGCACAATAAACTAGCCACTACCATCCACAGGATATACATGAGGTGCACAATAAACTAGCCACTACCATCCACAGGATAGACATGAGGTGCACAATAAACTAGCCACTACCATCCACAGGATAGACATGAGGTGCACAATAAACTAGCCACTACCATCCACAGGATAGACATGAGGTGCACAATAAACTAGCCACTACCATCCACAGGCATCAACATGAAGTCTCACTGGAGGCTCAGTTCTCTCACATTCCCTTTTGTTATAATCTCTTAAAATCAGTAATTTTCCTCTTGATGTTCTTCCTGTGCCACTGCTGCTGTTAGTAGTGTGTGTGTGTGTGTGTGTGTGTGTGTGTGTGTGTGTGTGTGTATGTGTGTGTGTGTGTGTGTGTGTGTGTGTACTCACCTAGTTGTACTCACCTAGTTGTGGTTGCAGGGGTCGAGTCAAAGCTCCTGGCCCCGCCTCTTCACTGGCCGCTACTGGGTCACTCTCCCTGCGCCATAAGCTTTATCATACCTCTGCTTAAAGCTATGTATAGAGCCTGCCTCCACTACATCGCTTCCTAAACTATTCCACTTCCCGACAACTCTGTGACTGAAGAAATACTTCCTAACATCTCTGTGATTCATCTGAGTCTTCAACTTCCATCTGTGTCCCCTTGTTGTTGTGTCCCATCTCTGGAACATTCTGTCTCTGTCCACTTTGTCAATTCCTCTCAGTATCTTATATGTTGTTATCATGTCTCCCTATCTCCTGTCCTCCAGTGTCGTCAGGTCCATTTCCCTTAACCTCCCTCGTAGGACATACCCCTTAGCTCCGGGACTAGTCTTGTTGCAAACCTTTGCACTTTCTCGAGCTTCTTCACATGCTTGGCTAGGTGTGGGTTCCAAACTGGTGCTGCATACTCCAATATGGGCCTAACGTACACAGTGTACAGGGTCCTGAACGATTCTTTATTAAGATGTCGGAATGCTGTTCTTAGGTTTGCTAGGCGCCCATATGCTGCAGCAGTTATTTGGTTGATGTGCGCCTCAGGAGATGTGTCTGGTGTTATACTCACCCCAAGATCTTTTTCCTTGATTGAGGTTTGCAGTCTCTGGCCCCTAGGCTGTACTCCGTCTGCGGTCTTCTTTGCCCTTCCCCAATCTTCATGACTTTGCACTTGGTGGGGTTGAACTCCAGGAGCCAGTTGCTGGACCAGGCTTGCAGGCTGTCCAGATCCCTTTGTAGTTCTGCCTGGTCCTCGTCGATTGAATTCTTCTCATCAACTTCACATCATCTGCAAACAGGGACACTTCGAGTCTATTCCTTCCGTCATGTCGTTCACAAATACCAGAAACAGCACTGGTCCCAGGACTGACCCTCTGGAACCCCGCTCGTCACCGGCGCCC
>WNWK01055781.1:10000-11177 GCA_009830355.1 Cherax destructor
CCACTCCAGGATGAGGGACTGATTACCTGAAACTCCTTATCTTTCACCGTTCTTGTCTGTTTTGGGCTGAAGAAGGCACATGCCTCATTCATCATAATGTGAAGGTATTGAGAATGATATCAAGTACTACATGAAGGATATTGAGAGTGAGATCAAATACTACAAATGTTAATCTACTGAACACGAACATATAATGGAGAAATACTTACGATTAGAATGACTTCCAAAGATAAGGGAAGGATAACATGCTAGTAAGAGTAGGGAACACCTCCAGAGACGTACCCAGGAATGGAGGCGAACATCAGAGCTGCGCTTGTAAGCCTGCAAGCGAGGAGGATCAAATTCCACAGAAGTGTAGCAGGATTCCACAGCCATCGTATAAGAAGAGAAATAGCAGACAAGAAAGTGTTGTAGTTTGTGTAACCAACCTTGCTGCCGTGTCGGATTCAGAGGTGAAGTATCTTATATGGTGGAAGATTGGGACTCTGGGACGTGCCAGAGGATTGTACACATGTTGTGTAGAGATTCTTGTGCACTGAACATGTATCTGGAAGACTGGCGGTGAATAATAGCAACAATGATGGCAGGATTGGATCATATCTTAGGAAATGGAAAGGAATCTGATGGTAATGTATTTCTAAACTGTGTGTGTGTGTGTACGTACTCACCTATTTGTGGTTTCAGGGGTCGAGACTCAGCTCCTGGCCCCGCCTCTTCACTGACCGCTACTGGGTCCTCCCTCTCCCCGCTCCATGAGCTTTATCATACCTCGTCTTAAAGCTATGTATTGTTCCTGCCTCCACTACATCACTTGCCAGACTATTCCACTTCCTAACAACTCTGGTTGTGTGTTTATGGTTGTGTGTTTATGGTTGTTAGTTACCATTTTGTCCTAGGCACATGTCGATTACACACTAGGCCTGTTGTATGTATATGTGTGTGTGTGTGTGTGTGTGTGTGTGTGTGTGTGTGTAACGAAACACTTCGAAATGTTTCGGCCCCCCGATTGAACCGGGCCCTCCGTGCGTGAAGCAAGAGCGCTAGCCACCATGCCATCGGGGAGTGTGTGTTTATGATTGTGTGTTTATGGTTGTGTGTTTATGGTTGTGTGTTTATTGTTGTGTGTTTATGGTTGTGTGTTTAGGGTTGTGTGTTTATGGTTGTGTTTTATGGTTGT
>WNWK01055782.1:2500-11177 GCA_009830355.1 Cherax destructor
ATTACATATACAAATATAAAAAGATACAATTTTTCCACTCTTACATTAACAAATTTCTGGTAATACAATAAAAACTCCCCATACGAATCTTCAATTCAACAAATTTCCCCATTTTGGGTAACAATAAAAAGATACATTTTCTATATTTTTCAGGATACACTATCAAATTTCTGGTAATACAAGTCATTGACTAAAATGAATTTACATTTTCTCCAGCTCAACACAGGGGGGATCAGTCTATTCTCCTACGTTTAGATGGTGGAATATCAGGGTGTCCATAAGCCAAGGATTTCTTGGTATCCAAGTGATACCTTTTATCATCAAAGGCTGACAAGCCTCTCTTTTTTATTTTTACTGTACATATTTCACCTTTTACGTTACTTATAGATTTACAGGTAAATAATTCCTTATCTACATTTTTCAAAACATTCTTATATCTTTCATGAGTTAATAATGGCATGAAATGGGATGGAATACCCTTGGCTCTGCTGACAGTATTTGATCTTCCAGCAATCTTTACAGAGTACATTTTAGCTTTCAGAGCTACTAATTCACTAATATTATAATCACACATTTCAGATTTCAATAAACCTAATTCTCCTTTCCTACTATTATCATATAAGGGATGATTAGGACTGAAATTTGAAAAATCCATGTATCCTAACAAAGGTTCTCTTTTTAATTCAGCATACAAATCTTTACATTTCAAACTAAAAATATAGGAATCAGTATCTGTATACAAAAGTTTTACATCTTCACCATAATGTTGTTTTAAAACTTTGTACCAAAAATGGTATAATTTCTTTTTGGCAATCTCGAGAATTTGAAAACCGAGATAAAGAGGTTGCTCAACTTGTAACTTCGCTTTGTTGAATGTACAAATCACTCTATCTTGGTTCAAGTGTGTGATATTTTTAAGCAAAGGATCTTTGGCAACTCTAATAAATCCTTTCTGATTATTGATATATCTATAACTTTCAGCATACTTTGTAATGTTAAGCAGTGACTTACCATAAATGGCATTATTAGTTAATTTAAAGGCTTTTGACTTGATGGGACATTGAGTAGCTGTTCTCTGTGCGATATTAGTTGTTATGAAGGGTTCTAAATATTTTGATTGATTATATTCATATACTGAATGCACCTTTTCAATTTCTAATCCAAGTTCCATTAATAACTGAAGCAATTCTAGACTGATCAAATAATTTTTCTGAGGTAAATGGCTTGCCACTAATTTCGAATTAGATTTGGGGATTTTTCTACCTTCATTTTCTAAAACAGATACACAATAAGGCGATAACATTTCTTCTGATATATTCATATGTGACAATATCAAGGGGAGTTCATCTGTGCGTCTAGCTACCTCGGGATTCACAGGTTTGGTATCGCATTCTATCCAATACCCCTTTTCACCCTCACACGACACATTACTTAACCCCACATCCAGGAAAGCATTCTGCTCCTCAATCGATAATTTTCTTATGCCGTTCTGGGGGAGAGCTTCTACCATAGCACTGGCGTACAAAGAATTGAAATCTAGATATAAAATATGTGTACCCATTCCACTCTCATCATCAAAATTAGGATTAATTAAAGGATTATCAGCTTTAGTATACTGATTAACTGCACATGTGAACCCCCCTCTGAGATTCCTTTTAATCAGATCATATAATTGATGGGAATATATCATATCCAATTTCACATTCGTTTTTAAGAGGAATGCATCCCAACTGAATGAAGGTAAACTTATATAATTACTGACATCGAGTTTGTAAATATCTTTGAGTGTTTTACGCCACTCCATGAAGACGTCGGCTAACAATCCAACGTCTGTCTTTAGATACAACATCAAATAATCTCCTAACGTCTTACATTTCCCCAGCTCAAATACTTTCACTGCATGATCATAATCCTCCTGGCTAATAGCGCTATTTCTCAGAGAATTAAAAAAATGATCTTTACTCGGTAATTTTGTTTCGTCGAGTTTCTTTAAATTATCTATATAATCATAGCACAAGACTTGTTTTCCTTTGCATAATAATGGTAAGACATCCTTAGGCGCATCTTTCAGAATAGACTCGGTATATTTCAGTGATTTACCAGCTTTGATATGTTGATCGGCTAAACTGGATAGAGATCCGGTCATTAAACTCAAGGAATCTTGGAACCTAAGCTGACCTATATCCACTTTCAAGAATTTAAGACCTTGTTTCGAATGAAGTTCAATTTCTTTCGTATCGACTTGCAATTCCTTTAAAATTATTCCTAAATCATACGACATGTTACGACAAAATAATAATAATCTATTCGTTTTATCTTTACATTGCATATTACAACGACTACAGTACGCACCAATGTAATTATTAAATTTTAAAGTATGATCATGATGTCTATGTTTTGATTTAGTATCTTTGAAGGTGGTATCACATAATTCACAAGTTGTCTGTGCATCATATCTGGCATTATCCTCCTCTGTCATATGGATTACATAATATTCTCTTTTAAACTTTATCTTAGACCAATCCCCATTGACATTTAAAATAAAATGATTAACAGCATCTTCACCCTTATAATTCTTCATACACACTACTTCACCTCTGCGATCAATTATAATATAACAATAAGCAATGGCTTTATGTCGAGACTCAATTTTACCCGCGGGGAAGTGCTATCCCACTATTCGAAATCAAAAACACCGATATATTCACTGGAATGAGTATGACTAAAATTTTTAAAATGTACAGTTGTGCCTTCTGGGTTGAATACGAGAGTTTGATTGATTTTACATCCTTCTTCGTGGATATCTAACTCTTCCTGGGTATTCAACTTCATCAAACATCTATGACAATGTTTCTTTACTTCACCACGTTCATTCATTATAGTTCTAACATACCCGTCAAAATCTTTGATTAAAACCAAATGGGATTCATTCAACATTAGCGGCATAATATCCTTATATTTCTTATCCCCTTACGACACATGGATACGAACGAACCATCTTTATCCTTTCTTAATTGATAAACATATAATGCAACCTTATTTTCCTTCTCTAATATTCCTAACTTATCACGTGTAATGGGAAAATCTTCTATAGAAGATTTTGCATGATTAAGACACCTTCTCTTAGTGTTCACAAGTAATGATATATTGCGCCAATTTTTTCCCTTTTTATGACATTTATAGGCAGCAAAAGCACGCAGTACACACAAACCATCATTAATAATGGGGTTAAAAATATATTGACTTCCTCTCAATTTCTTGGGATATTCCACATATGTTCCTAATTTTACTTTAAGTTCTACCTTGACATATTCCATACTGAAAGATTCAATTTGATCTATGATCCAACCAGAACCTTCCTGATCTTGTAATTCTGTGTCGTACCTTTCCAATATTGTTCCCACCCATCGATCAAATACTTCAGATATTTCCTCTTCACTAACTATCTCAAAGGCTAAATTTATCACAAACTGGCCATTCTGATCATCACCTGATATATTTTGACGTAATGTTCTAATAATAACAATTGGATGGATTCTGAGCGACATTGCCATAGGTGATCTATCATACATATCTCGCATTTGTCCTATAAAATACTCTCTATATTCATGCAAATACATTCTTAAATATCTCTCATAAGTTGAGGGGACACTATATTTCCTCACTGTGTGCCTACCTCGAAAATTCTGTACATATGTGATAATTTCAGGATATTCATCGTCTTCCTGAGATGAGGAAATTTCATCATCGTTCATATTCACGGGCGCACCTCCACGCTGCGAAGTATTGTTGTGTACATCATGTGAGGTGCTTGGCCCCTCATTCACGCCCGCTGAAGTATTCGCGGTCGCACCTCCACGTTGTGAAGTACTTCTGTGTGCGTCATGTGAGGTACTTGTCCTCTCATTCACGGATGCTGAAGTATTGTTGTGTGCGTCATATGAGGTGCTTGCTAACTCATTTTCTGTGGGGAAAAAGTATATTCATTCATAACCCATAATTTTTTCCACTCTTTCGGGTAATAGAAATTCACTTCTCGAGTGACTTTGTCTCACCACAACACCAAATTTTTTTCATCAATAAGCTATGCACATCTCTAATCACAATATTTTCTCGTTTTCGGATAATAGAACAAAAAGTTATAATACACACAATTTCACTCATAACACAATTATCTAGTAAGAACCTCCAACAACCAACATATTTTCTCGTTTCACATCCACCCACTCATATGTTTTTTTCACTCATAACTCACAAAGACGCCTCACCCCCATCTCCCCTCTTCACATCCCCCACCCCCTTCACTCATAACCCACAAAGACATCTCACCCCCATCTCCCCCTTCACCTAACCTCTTCACATCCACCCACCCAAACCCCCCACCCCCCTCTCTCACTCATAACCTACAATATTTTTTCCCCTCTTTCATTAATACAAAAAGAAAAAAAATTTACACACAATTTTCAGGTAATATAACAACAAATTTCGGTAATACATCAAAAAGTGATTTAAGATTTCAACAACACATACCTGGCTCCATAGCATCCACGTAATCTAACTCTGATTGCGATGTCATTAATCTGCCATCTTGTTGCATATCACCACTCTTGATTTCACTTATCGATCTTGTTAATGACATCTCAGTCTTGATTAGCGACTCCATGAGTTTCATGTGTATTCTATTCTTAATATCTGTTAAGAAATATATCACAGTTATCAAAATTTTCATTGGAAACTTTTCAGTTATAATACCCACACACACACAATTTAACTCACCCCTCAACAAGTCACATTTACCAACTCGATATTACAAGTCACAAATACTATTACACCTTACTGTACAATCTACAACAGATCACAATTTTTTACATATCACGAATTAAGATTTCGCTAAAACGACAAAAGATTTTATTCGTCTCAACACCTCACTACCACCAACTCTCTACATCTCACCCACAACACTTACAACTTATAACCTCTTATTCACCATCAATTTCACTTGTTTGCGTAATACAACTTACAACATATAAAACATTTTATCTCAACCCACATCGTCAACTCGATATTACAAATCCGCCATCAACACACAAACACCCACACCCACACACACACACACACACACACACACACACACACACACACACATCTCTAGACGACTGCTAGCGAGGAGGTGCGACCTCACCTAACCTCACTACCACCAACACAACCAACATACCTCATTTTCACTCATAACCCACAACATTTCACATTCCTTAAACACACCAACACACTAACCCAAAAAGTTTTTTCCAGGTGTATAGAACAAAAGTTAGAGATAAGATAGGTCCCCTTAAAAATAATTATGGGTATCTTACTGACAAAGAGAATGAAATGTGCTCTATTTTTAATAATTATTTTCTCTCGGTTTTCACTCAGGAAGACACTAATAATATCCCAAGAATTAGGTATTTTAGTGGGCCTGAAGAAGATAAATTATGTAGTATCACAGTCACTAGCGAAAAGGTTATCAAACAGATAGACCGTTTGAAGCAAAATAAATCGCCAGGCCCTGATGAGCTTTTTTCAAGGGTTCTTAAGGAATGCAAAATAGAACTCTGCGAACCCTTAACTAACATTTTTAACCTATCTCTTCAAACAGGTGTAGTGCCGGATACGTGGAATATGGCTAATGTAATTCCTATTTTTAAAGCAGGGGACAAGTCGTTACCATCAAATTACCGCCCAATAAGTCTAACATCAATTGTAGGCAAATTACTAGAGTCGATTATAGCTGATAACATAAGAAGCCATCTCGATAGGCATAATTTGATTAATGATACTCAGCATGGATTCACCAGGGGCCGTTCCTGCCTAACTAATTTATTAACTTTTTCAGTAAGGCTTTTGAGGCAGTTGATAATGATAAAGAATTCGATATTGTTTATTTGGATTTTAGTAAGGCTTTTGATAGAGTACCACATCAGAGACTGTTAAAGAAAGTGGCTGCTCATGGCATTGGGGAAAAGTGTTGTCATGGATCGAGTCATGGCTCACCAATAGGAAGCAGAGGGTGTGCATAAATGGGGTTAAATCGGAGTGGGGATCTGTAACAAGTGGCGTTCCTCAGGGATCGGTTTTGGGCCCGTTGTTGTTTATAATATATATAAATGACCTTGACGAGGGAATTTCTAGTGATATGAGCAAATTCGCTGATGACACGAAGATAGGTAGGATAATCGATTCAGACGTAGATGTCAGTGAACTACAGGAGGATTTAGACAAACTCAATTCCTGGTCAGAAAAATGGCAGATGCAGTTCAATGTAGATAAATGCAAGTTCTAAAGCTCGGAGTGTCCATAACCCAAGCACTTATAAGTTAAATAACGTAGAACTTAGCCATACAGATTGCGAGAAGGACTTGGGGGTGATGGTAAGCAGCAACCTTAAACCAAGACAGCAATGCCTAAGCGTACGTAATAAGGCAAATAGATTACTGGGATTTATATCAAGAAGTGTTACAACAGAAGTCCAGAGGTTATATTACAGCTTTATACATCATTAGTAAGGCCTCACCTAGATTACGCAGCTCAGTTCTGGTCTCCATATTACAGAATGGACATAAATTCGTTAGAAAACATTCAGCGTAGAATGACTAAATTAATACATAGCATTAGAAATCTTCCTTACGAAGAAAGATTGAAGACCCTTAAATTACATTCACTTGTAAGACTTAGAATGAGGAGACTTGATCGAGGTATACAAGTGGAAAATGGGTATTAACAAAGGGGATATAAATAAGGTCTTGAGGGTATCTCTCCAAAGAGAACCCAATAATGGATTCAAGTTAGATAAGTTTAGATTTAGAAAGGATATAGGGAAGTATTGGTTTGGAAATAGGGTAGTTGATGAGTGGAACAGTCTGCCTAGTAGGGTTATTGAAGCAAGGACCTTGGGTAGTTTTAAATTTAGGTTGGATAAATTCATGAGTGAAAGGGGTTGGATTTGAGTGGGAATTGCACATGAGTAAATAAAATTATCAAAGCTTATTTCTTGGGTAGTATTGAAAATTAGGTTGAACAAATATTCTGTTAGTGGGATGGAATGTGAAGGACCTGCCTAGAATGGGCCAACAGGCCTGCTGCAGTGTTCCTCCTTTCTTATGTTCTATGTTGTTCAATACCCCCATTACACACCTGTATTGAAGTTCTTGAGATATTCACCAGATGTATCTACTTGATGCTGCAAAAGACTATACTGGAATGATCACACAATCTCAGGAAGCCTTTTTATGATCCCCGATTTAAGTTGCCAATTACTCATTTTCTAAATTTGAAATAAGATCTATCATTAATTTCAACCTCGATTAACATTTTAATATCACAAATCACATTATATGAATCTTCTTCATAGCATATATATTTCCCTCGTGTGATTATCTAAATACAACTCTTTCTAATCATGTTTACTATTAAATCATGTTTTAATTAAAGAGTTGTCAAGAAACACTTTTCGATAACTCTATCTGCACTACACCTGGGTCACCGTGACGTCACACAAGGATTTACTTGTTTCAACCTGTTGACGACCAATAACATATGTACAGAATTTTCGAGGTAGGCACACAGTGAGGAAATATAGTGTCCCCTCAACTTATGAGAGATATTTAAGAATGTATTTGCATGAATATAGAGAGTATTTTATAGGACAAATGCGAGATATGTATGATAGATCACCTATGGCAATGTCGCTCAGAATCCATCCGATTGTTATTATTAGAACATTACGTCAAAATATATCAGGTGATGATCAGAATGGCCAGTTTGTGATAAATTTAGCCTTTGAGATAGTTAGTGAAGAGGAAATATCTGAAGTATTTGATCGATGGGTGGGAACAATATTGGAAAGGTACGACACAGAATTACAAGATCAGGAAGGTTCTGGTTGGATCATAGATCAAATTGAATCTTTCAGTATGGAATATGTCAAGGTAGAACTTAAAGTAAAATTAGGAACATATGTGGAATATCCCAAGAAATTGAGAGGAAGTCAATATATTTTTAACCCCATTATTAATGATGGTTTGTGTGTACTGCGTGCTTTTGCTGCCTATAAATGTCATAAAAAGGGAAAAAATTGGCGCAATATATCATTACTTGTGAACACTAAGAGAAGGTGTCTTAATCATGCAAAATCTTCTATAGAAGATTTTCCCATTACACGTGATAAGTTAGGAATATTAGAGAAGGAAAATAAGGTTGCATTATATGTTTATCAATTAAGAAAGGATAAAGATGGTTCGTTCGTATCCATGTGTCGTAAGGGGGATAAGAAATATAAGGATATTATGTGCGCGCTAATGTTGAATGAATCCCATTTGGTTTTAATCAAAGATTTTGACGGGTATGTTAGAACTATAATGAATGAACGTGGTGAAGTAAAGAAACATTGTCATAGATGTTTGATGAAGTTGAATACCCAGGAAGAGTTAGATATCCACGAAGAAGGATGTAAAATCAATCAAACTCTCGTATTCAACCCAGAAGGCACAACTGTACATTTTAAAAATTTTAGTCATACTCATTCCAGTGAATATATCGGTGTTTTTGATTTCGAATGTGCGTTAGATAGCACTCTCCCCGCGGGTAAAATTGAGTCTCGACATAAAGCCATTGCTTATTGTTATATTATAATTGATCG
>WNWK01055783.1:0-11177 GCA_009830355.1 Cherax destructor
ATATTTTGAGAAAAATTATTGCATACACAAATTTTCGCTTGCCTTATTCGGCAAGAAGAGCGTTGCTATTTAAGCCAAAATCACAAGTTTTACCTATTTGGCACGGCATATATGTATCTCTCTTCCTCTTCTTCCACTAGCTGAATCTTCATAAAGACCGGAGAACTAGCGTGAGAAGCCTTTTTCAAATTTCTTATGAGTATTAAGCTTGCTCCATTTAGTCACGTGTACAAGACTCTTAAAACAGAACTCATATAGCTGAACTTTTCAGTCCAAGAATGAAAGTGCCACTGATGACAGTGAGTGGGTTTCAAAACTATTAAGAGAAGTTTGTTTCCTTTCCTTTGCTCTTGGGAAGGTTGCAAGAGTATTGTGAAGGCTGGATGGAAGCCAGGAAGTGCAGTGCCATTGTTACGGCCAAGCATAACATTCTATATCATTACGTTATTAATAAGAACAGAGAAAAGCTTTATACAGATAGTTCTAAATATAATTGAGTTGTTGTTTTTTGCAGGAATTATTGTTGAAGTTTATTGTACAATATTTCCATAGTTATCCTTAAATATTTACTGCTATGGTGCGTGCATGTTGGAACACTTATTGTTATTGACAACTGGAAAAAATTATATTTTGCTCAGATTCCCAGAGTGCACTTAAAGCAATTGCATAGTATGCTACACTGCATCCTTTTGCCCAATAAAATATGAATGGCTTGCGACCCTTCAAGACTGTGCCTTGATGCTGGTAAAGAACTGTTCCTGAAAAAATAGATACCCTTCACCTCAGATCCGACCTGATTTCCCATGTTCAGTATAACTTGTGGGGTTAGCACTTTCCCATGAAAATAATAGCAATAAAATATTAATGGATTAAACGTACCCATATGAAGAATAAAGATGTGAGTTTTGTTGATGTCTTGGACACGTTGGTGTTAAGAGTTGTGAGGTGGTGGATGCTGAGGATGTCTGCTGTGTCTAGCCCTCTGTATAGAACACTTTTAACATTGTGTGGGCAGTACAAGGAGCTCTAAATGTCAAACGAGCAACAAAATGAACATGAAAAAAGTATCGAAATAGTTTCATCTTCTTAAGTGGTAATCATTACTCAGGTTAATTCTTAATCGTATCATGATACAATACTATGTGATCTCAAGGTCACTAAATGGGAAGAGGGTGTTATCCTGTAAGTATAATTTGCAAACGAAGTCCATTAAACATATAGGATGTGCTAAATATAGAAGTCTAAATATAGAAATATTGTCGTTGAAATTGCCTTGGAATAGGCAAAACATCAGTGAAATTTTATGTGATAATGTTACCGATAATGTATATAATTTAATACTATTTTGTAACGGAGGAGGACTTAATTGATTTTATATTTTGTTAAATGTGCTGAGTAACCAATAGTTTATATTGCTTTTCAAATGCTGTAAATTACCATTACTGGGTCACGGGAGCACTCAAGTGTCACTATACTTGTCGGTGCTGCACTGTACTGTGGGTGCCCGATCTCACTATCTGCTCTAATGCGTTACACCCGGGGGAAAGGGCTCTCTTCTTTGGTGCAAGTTGATCGAATCTGATTACATACCATTCCCCAGGAGCTGTATGGCCTTTACTGGTTTAGCGCTTCCCAAGACTAATATTAATAACGTACCGTAATGCATTCTTGGGCACTCACTGACGGCCCCGTTTACGCCTCACATTGCCATTGAAACATCTAAATTATTGGGAACGCCTTCAAGTCTTGAACATGTACTCATTGGAGCGGAGGAGAGAGAGATACATGATAATATATACCTGGAAAGTACTCGAGGGCCTAGTCCCAAATCTGCACACTGCCATAACAACTTACTGGAGTGAGAGATATGGGAGGAAGTGTAAAATAAACCCAGTGAGGAGCAGGGGTGCGGTGGTGACAATACGGGAGCACTGTATCAACATCCGGGGTCCCAGACTATTCAACATCGTACCAGAAGATATCCGAAACACGGCTGGACAAGTATCTTCACCAGGTGTTAGATCAACCAGGCTGTGACGAATATGTGGGGCAGCGGGCCTCCAGCAGCAACAGCCTGGTTGACCAGGCAAGCACCAGACGAGCCTGGCCCATGGCCGGGCTCAGAGAGTAGAGAAACTCTTCAAAGGTATTCAGCTTCCTTTCTCTTTCGGATCTACTCTCATGGTGTTCTCGTCGACCTCAACCTTAACTTTGAAGAGTACCTTGTCTGGTACTCTCTCATAGCTACTGTTCTCGTCGACCTCACCTTCATCTACCACTCGTAGCGTGTCCTCTAGCCCAGTATAAGCTTCTACTAGTTTCCCCGTCTCTTGCTACGTCATCGAAACCTTCCCGCCTCGCTTTCGGCAGTATTGAAGACTCCATCCATTCTCATGCTTCAGCTTCATATTGTTCCAGACTGTGGAGCTGAAAACTTCTCAGGCTGAGAAACTGACCACCTCAAACACTATTTCTCCAAAGTTAATGGACTGATTACATCAATTTTACTTCGCTACCACGCCTACAGCCTTTGTATTTGACTGAAGAAGCCTACTATGTAGGAGAAACTTTTCACTCAACAATAAGATACCTAATTGTTGCACATGTCTTACTGACCAGTATAAGCTGTTACATTCTCCAAGCCTCGACTGAGAGAATTTACTAAACGCCCGTGGTCACCTCAGCACTCACTCTCCCACGTGATATAGTATTCCTCTGCAACAGGTAAGTATCAAAACTAAGCGATAAACCCACCAGGGTCATACGGCGCTTTATGTCTGTCTAGAGCTGATGGAGGACTGAGCCTCCACCATTCATTGTACTCAGTGACTCGTACTGGTTAAGCGATTCATGGGAAAAAATGCAAGCTGTGGTATGATTACGATTGAAATGTTGAGAGGCAAGTTGACCATTATTAGATTGTATGTATGTGTGTGTGTAAACTTTTTATTTAACAGCGTTTCGCACGCTGTAGAGCTTTGTCAGTAGGCGATACCTCGTTAAATCTTTCATTCATCATTTGTAGGCTTTAATCATGTTACCTGGTCTTAACATGCCTCTATTACCTGGCCTTGAAACAGAGTTGCCACAGATTCTACATAGATATATAACGCCTAGCCTTGTACCACTCCAGGGAGCGAGTAATTTTAAAAGTAGATCAAACATGGCAGGCGCAGCCTCAAGTCTAGCGAGAGTAACAGCAACAGCTGCTTCAAAGTAAAATGGCGATGGATTGTTGACAAAGATGACATGATTTGGAGAGTGATGGGCTGCTGCCAGGAGCACAAAGAGTCTGAGACCTTTGTAAGATAAACTTCAGTGACTTGTTTGCTCAGTTTATCACATGGTTCCTCAGTGCATCATTGTTATGCATAAAGATATGGAAAGTTGGTTTGACACGCCTTACGTCTGATAGATTCAGATTTCTTTATTTTTTTATTAAAATATGTGGGGGCGAAATATTAATTTTACAATACGTCCATAATGCTATCTCCAGAACTATTATTAAATCAAGTAGGATAATACCACAGTTTGTCAACAAGTACTCAAGTTCATGATAAATTATAACAATCTTTTTTTTACGGGTAAACCAACAACAGTAACAAGTAATAAAAATTAGCTTCAATACCGCGCGGCTGGAACAAATCAAAACAAACCTATAAGTGCAAGGTTAGCATCCAGGTGATTCTGTAAATTATAAACATACGGCAGCAGGCAAAGTACGGGGCTTAACTGAAAAAGTGATTTAAAAATAGGAGAGTTGATTTAGAGTGACTAGCAGGATATATATGACAAGAGAAAACTAAGAACTGAAATTATGCTAGTAGGCTAGTCAAGACACAGATCTTACTACGATGAGGAGCAGTTTCTGAGTTGAGAAACTATGGATCACGAATACGGATGTCACTGAGACAAAAACGTATTTCCTAACAGATTGAGAATTGTAATAAAGGTAATGAACAAAATATCAACTAAGCAGATTTATTACGGCTATGTTTTGATTCAAGTCAATTAAATTAGCTCCTGGCGAGAGAAACGTAGTAATAATATCTCCACAGTTACTCTTGTGTCATTTTACCAATCATTCCATAAGTAATAGTACAAATATTTATACTTCAAAAGTAAAGAACATAAATTTTCACTGTGCATAGGCCTGTGGTAAATTTTGCAAGACGCTAGCCGGAAGTAGTTCACATAAACATTAAGGCAAAACTGCTGAGTTTCTTGCCATTCAGCTTTGATAGGTGGGGCGAGATTGTTAAGAGGAAAGCAAAAGGGGCAAACAGCAAAAACATTATCATCGTAGCTAAACCAAAGAGGACAACTTGCACAACCGAATAAAATAAAATAAAAAAAAAAAAATTTTTTTTTGCCGATGTAAAAAAAAAAAAATCTGGTTATAGATGTTTTCTTTGATATGTAGGAGTCTTTGGTTTAGTTTTGTAATTTCTGTAAGAATTTGGTCTTTAATTGTTTCAAATATGTTTAGAAAATAGTCTTTAAATAATTCATTAATGGATGGCATGCTCAAATATTCATTAAAAAGTTTTGAAAGTTGCTCAACAGTAAAATTTATAATGAAATATAAAATGTCTTCATATTTCATTAATATATCTTCGAAAGGTATTACCATATCAAATGTTACATTTATTTTTTTCCCATTGCTGACATCGAAATCTAAAAAAAAAATAATGTTTAAAAAATATAGTCTGGCCTTACTATGAAAATGAAAGGAGCTAGAATCGGCCAGAAGAAAAAGAAAATCAAGAAAGACATCAATGGGAATAAAGAGATGAAGCATCCCATCATTGTCATTTCTCTAAAGAGAAAGCATCATTAAAAGGAATAATAGTAGTGAAGATATTTATTTGCTCCACTGATTTTAATATACCGTTCACTTAAAAACAAGGTTTCATACTTCTTATGGCTTGGTGTTACTCTTAAAATCAAGAGATTAAATACATTGCAATTAATACTGAATAAGTTAAATCATATAAGTGACGGTTGAAATTGTTTCTTGATCAGCTGCGATATGCAAAGGTATCACAACTAGAGCACATCCTGAGCAAGAGCCACTATTCCTTGTCTTTCAGTTCTGCAAGAAAGAATCTGGTATTCGCTACTACCTTTTCGCCTGAAGGTTACTAAGTCAGAATCCTGGAAGTTTTCAGACCCTGAACTTGACTTTCAAAGCAATAGCCTCGTTTTTGCTGACTTTTCTACATAGAAAAAGGTCTGCCTATACTCAATTTAATCTCACGTTGTAGCAGACAAGAGAAATTATCCATTAACGGACGTATGTGAAGAAAATACCGAATGATACTAGCAGTAAGGGAGTAAACCATACCACGGGTGGGGTTCGAACCCGCGGTCACAGAGTCTCAAAACTCCAGACCGTCGCGTAAGCCACTGGGCCAGCTAGCTTCAATAAGATTCATCCAACTAGGTATATTTCTACACCATAGGAAGGTTAGCATAGGCACCACTGTGTCCACAAATGCAAGTTTTTACAGACGAATCTCCCGCTAGCATGGCCGTGACGAACTCTAGCTCAAGTCCCCTTCAAAGCCGTCAACATGACTCACGAAATCGTAATGACACGATTGCAAACAAACCATACCACGGGTGGGGTTCGAACCCGCGGTCACAGAGTCTCAAAACTCCAGACCGTCGCGTAAGCCACTGGGCCAGCTAGCTTCAATAAGATTCATCCAACTAGGTATATTTCTACACCATAGGAAGGTTAGCATAGGCACCACGGGTTCGAACCCCACCCGTGGTATGGTTTGTTTGCAATCGTGTCATTACGATTTCGTGAGTCATGTTGACGGCTTTGAAGGGGACTTGAGCTAGAGTTCGTCACGGCCATGCTAGCGGGAGATTCGTCTGTAAAAACTTGCATTTGTGGACACAGTGGTGCCTATGCTAACCTTCCTATGGTGTAGAAATATACCTAGTTGGATGAATCTTATTGAAGCTAGCTGGCCCAGTGGCTTACGCGACGGTCTGGAGTTTTGAGACTCTGTGACCGCGGGTTCGAACCCCACCCGTGGTATGGTTTGTTTGCAATCGTGTCATTACGATTTCGTGAGTCATGTTGACGGCTTTGAAGGGGACTTGAGCTAGAGTTCGTCACGGCCATGCTGAGCGGGAGATTCGTCTGTAAAACTTGCATTTTGGACACAGTGGTGCCTATGCTAACCTTCCTATGGTGTAGAAATATACCTAGTTGGATGAATCTTATTGAAGCTAGCTGGCCCAGTGGCTTACGCGACGGTCTGGAGTTTTGAGACTCTGTGACCGCGGGTTCGAACCCCACCCGTGGTATGGTTTGTTTGCAATCGTGTCATTACGATTTCGTGAGTAAGGGAGTAGTTTTCTCTGTGACCTCAAATTTTTTTTTTTTTTTAGCAATTCTCAACGTTTCCAGGAATATGACTATTTCTCCTCTGTTCCAGTACTTGGCTTAATTAAGCCTTATTCCATGATAGCAAGCAAGGGAAAATTGTGGCTCTATCTTTTATATACGGCATAGTATATAAAAGAAATGTGCTGTGCGTGATGTGGCTTGAGGGCAACCAGCAAAATTAATGTTTGGAACCTTTAACCTGAAGGATACCTGAAGGACGTTTCCGATCCCAGACCAGGCCTTCTGGAGGATCAAGACCTGATCAACCAAGCTGTTCCTGCTGTCCTCACGCAATCCAGCGTACGGACCATAGCCTCGCTGGTCAGGCACTGATCTGAGGAACTTGTCCGTTTCCCTCTTGAAGATACATAGAGGTTTGTTGGTAACTCCTCTTGTGCACGGAGGGAGAGCGTTGAAAAGTCGGGTACCTCTGACACTGAGTTCTCTTAGTGTACTAATCTTGCCCCTGTTTTTTAGTGGAGGTATTTTGTACCATCTACTAATTGTAGAGGTTTGGGACTAGTCCCTCCATGAGTTTCCAGGCGTAAATTATTAAATATTTAATCTTTCTCGTCTACGTTCCAAGAAATACAGTTGAAGGATCTAAAAGCGTTCCCAGTAGTTCAGATGCTTGATTGACTGTATACGAGCAGTGAAATGCCTATTATAAACGGTGCCCCATCAGTGTATGTACCAGTAACTGAGATCCTTTCAGATTTTATGAGACTATTCGAATTAAATTATAAGGAGAACTGATAGAAGCATCAGAAACGATTTTAGTTGTCGAAGTGTTCAGATGAATCCAAAGGGAAATTTTTCAGAATGTAAGTTAGTGTGTTTTAAGATTGTGAATTCTGTCTAACTGTTTGAAATTGTCTTTTTAATTTGCTGGGTTATATTGTCTCCGCCACAAATACTTAATTGCTAAGAACACAGGAGTTTGTTTCTCTTATTTCTAACTCTTCTAAAGTTACTGTAAAACATTTTTATATGATCATTCATTATTGAAAACAATAATCCACATCTTGGGGTGTAAAAGGGGAGGGGGTGATAAAAATGTTTTACATTAAAAAAAACTGGTGAAGGAACCATTGTTAATACTAGTGCTGTATATAGTAATGAGACAGGGAAACACGCACCAGTAAGGAATACAGTCAAAAAACCAAGGCAAACAGAAACCAGGCCTATGCAAATTCTATGCACTAGGCATCTGCAGTCATGGAATATCTGGAAAAACAGATGGGACATGCAACTTTGACCACCCTAGAAAATGCCGTGCCCAAATGACAACAGGAAAATGCAACCTCCCTTCCTGTAAGCTATTCCACCCTGAAATGTGTCACTCTTCAATTCAGGAAAGACAGTGCTATAACTTATATTGCCAGGCACACCACCTAAAGGGGACAAGAAGACACAGAACATCCAGACCATGGGAAAACCTGGGTAGCCACAACCACTCCAAAGAGAGAGTTTTTTTTTAGCGCCAGGAAGGAAAAAAAGATGGCAGGAAATGACAAATCGTACACCAACTCCGATCATTTCTGGAGTGGAATCACAGTCGATGGCCTCCACTTCAAAACAACAGATATTAGTGCCAGAAAAAAAGACCCTCCCATACCACCAATCCGACGACATTCATCCTTGCAAATATACAGGGTCTAAAGCCAGCAACGAACAACAAAATACCTTATATCCGTGGACTGCTTACAGAGTCAAACGCAATGTTTGCGGTTTTCACAGAGACCCACATAAAGGATCACTTGGACAATGAAATATGGATCCCGGGTTACAACCTATACAGATGCGACAGAGTGAACAAGCAAAAGGGATGGGGGGTTGGCCTGTATATCACAGTCACTTATATGCTCGGAACTACTAAATGCCTCAAATGATGCAGTTGAAGTTTTGGCAGTAAAGATCGAGAACCAAAACCTGGTCATTGTGGTTGTATACAAGCTTCCGGATGCAACTTCCCAACAATTCCAAGGACAGCTTTTGAAAATTGATCACTGGAAAATCTTCCAGCTCCTGCCCCCAACATCTTGCTCCTGTGGGATTTCAACCTAAGGCACCCAAAATGGAGGAATGTAGCAAATAATGTTGTAGCAGAGATAACACCAGGAGGCAGCTCAGATGAAAACTCGCACACACACGAACTTCTAAATCTCTGCACCAAATTCACCTTAAACCAGCAAATATTAGAGCCTACAAGATTGGAGAATACACTGGACCTCATCTTCACTAACAATGATGATTGGTACGAAATATTACCATATCAAAAACAATATACTCATCACAACATAATAGAGGTTCAGACATGTATGCGCGGGGACCTGCAAAATGTGATCAGTCACGAGGGAGCCTTCACCAAATTCAACTTCTATTACAACCTCAGGTTCTCAAGGCCTGTTATCCTGAGTGTAAAAGGGAGCTTGGAGCAAAGAAACACCGTAGAAAAGCTTTGAATTGTATTTTCCTTCAAGTATTTATATAGCTGAATTGTATTCACCAAATATTTATATATAAGGCTTTATACAACTATGTACACTATATACAATAGAGTAGTATTAGTGCACGCCACGGTAGTCAAGGCAAAACAGCAACCAAGATACAATGGACAACCGTGCATCAACCAGCGCAGAGTGGGAATGACAATGGTAAACATGTGAGTGGAATCCACGTCACCTTTACCATTGCCAGATCCACATTATGATTGGCTGAACCAAGGTGCTGATCTGATGATGGGGCCCCGATCACCAAACCCTAGCAACATGGTTCGCTGGTTGGTGAGGCAGCCTATATGGGTGTGTTTAACATGCTCTGAATAAGGTGACGTACTCTTTGCATGCAACAACTTCAATATCAAAAATATAAGGTGGGACCAAGTAAACCAGGTCCTAAATTATATAAACTGGGAAGATAGCCTAAGCAACACGGATCCAAACCTATGTCTAGAACAAATTAACTCTTTGGCACTCGAGGTATGCTCAAGGCATATTCCTTTAAGGAAAAGGAGATGTAATTTAGAAAGAGAAAGGCGCTCCCTATACAGGCGAAGGCAAAGAATAACAGAGCGGATAAGATATGCCAATGTATCTGCAATACGTAGGGAGACACTGGTCAGAGAAATAGCAAACATCTTACAGGAGTCAAAAAACGCGGGAATAACTAAAAGCCATAAATGAAAATGAAATAAACCCAAAATATTTCTTTGCTTATGGCAAATCAAAGTCGAGAACAAGATCCAGTATTGGACCCCTACTTAAACGAGATAGGTCTTACTCAGATGACAGCAAGGCAATGAGTGAGATACTCAAGTCCCAGTATGACTCTGTTTTTAGCGAGCTGCTAACCAGACTGAGAGTCGAAGACCTAAATGATTTTTTTATGAGAGAGCCAGTATTTGGTAGACTCAAACCTATCTGATATTATCCTGACGCCAAATGACTTCGAAAAGGCGATAAATGACATGCCCATGCACTCTGCCCCAGGCCCAGACTCATGGAACTCCGTGTTCATCAAGAACTGCAAGAAGCCCCTATCATGTGCTTTTAACATCCTTTGGAGAGGGAGCATGGATACAGGGGTCATCCCACAGCTTCTAAAAACAACAGACATAGCCCCGCTCCACAAAGGGGGCAGTAAAGCAATAACAAAGAACTACAGACCGATAACGCTAATGTCCCATATCATAAAAATCTTTGAAAGGGTTCAGAGAAGCAAAATCGCCACCCATCTAGATACCCATCAGTTACACAACCCAGGGTAGCATGTGTTTAGAGCAGGTCGCTCCTGTCTGTCCCAACTACTGGACCACTATGACAAACAAAACGCAGATGTAATATACACAGACTTTGCAAAAGTCTTTGACAAATGTGACCATGGTGTAATAGCGCACAAAATGCGTGATAAAAGGAATAACAGGAAAAGTTGGTAGATGGATCTATAATTTCCTAACAAATAGAACACAAAGAGTAGTAGTAAACACAGTAAAGTCTGAGGCGGCTACGGTGAAAAGCTGTTCCACAAGGCACAGTACTCGCTCCCATCCTGTTCCTCATCCTCATATCTGACAGACAGAGATGTAAGCCACAGCACCGTGTCTTCCTTTGCAGATGACACCTGAATTTGCTTGACAGTGTCCTCCATTGAAGACACCGGAAGAATCCAGGCGGACATCAACCAAATCTTTAAATGGGCCGCAGAAAACAATATGAAGCTCAATGATGAGAAATTTCAATTACTCCGATGTGGAAAACGTGAGGAAATTAAAACTACATCGGATTATAGAAAAATTCCAACCACACAATAGAGCGAAAAACTAAAGTAAAAAACCTGGGAGTGATCATGTCAGAGGATCTCACCTTCAAAGACCATAACATTGTATCAATCACATCTGCTAGAAAAATGACAGGATGGATAATGAGAACCTTCAAAACTAGGGATACCAAGCCCATGATGACACTTTTCATTTCGCTTGTTCTATCTAGGCTGGAATATTGCTGCACACTAACAGCACCTTTCAAGGCAGGTGAAATTGCTGACCTAGAAAATGTACAGAGAACCTTCACAGCACACACAACTGCGATAAAACACCTTCGTTACTGAGAACGCTTGAAGTTCCTCAACCTGCACTCCCTAGAACGCAGGCAGGAGAGATACATGATTATATACACTTGGAAAATCCTAGAGGGATTAGTACCAAACTTGCACACGAAAATCACTCCCCATGAAAGCAAAAGACTCGGCGGACGTTGCAACATCCCCC
>WNWK01055784.1:0-11177 GCA_009830355.1 Cherax destructor
AGCATATACCTAGGTTCGATGCAGGCACTCGTAGAGGTGAGGTGCAGGCGTTTGCTGCCAATGATATCATGGCATTTCGGTGGCATGACAAACGAGATGTCACACTGTTGTCATCAATTCACTCTAATGAAATGGCAGACAGTTGCAGTGTGAATAGAGAGACCGATGAACCCATTCTAAAACCTGCATCTGTGATGGACTACACTCTCAATATGCATTCAGTGGACAAATGTGACATGCAGATTGGGTTTGCTGATTGTGTTAGAAAGAGTTATAAGTGGTACATAAAACTCTTTTTTTCACATTCTGGACATTTCCATGCTCAATGCTTATAAGTTGAAGACCACAAACAAACCACCATATGGCGAATTTTGTTTGTCTGTCATCAGGCAAATACTCACAAAGTACCAAGGAACACCACCTGCAATAGAAAACCGCCCTCAAAATTACCAACAACTACCCTCTCGTCTGAGGCATGGTGGTGAACACTTCCTAACAAAACTGCCTGCTACTGCTTGCAAGAAAAAGGCTCAGAAGAGGTGTTATGTCTGTGCACATACAAAAAGACGCCCACAGCAACGCAAAGACACACTATATGTGTGTGGAATGTGAAATACCACTGTGCATGGAACCATGTTTCAGACTTCCACAGGCTGCAGAACTTCTAGAAACATGTGCAGTGACTCAATATGTGTATATATATGAGTGAACAATAGTTATAAACATAATTTTACATTGTACATTGTTGTAAATATGTTTTATAAACAAACTAGTGATAACAAACTTCATGGCATTATTATATAAGAATTAGCGAGTGAATATTTGAAAACAGCACTTATATTGGTCTCACAGTCCATAAAAGTTATTTGAAAAAAAAAAAAAATTAAAATCGATAAAAAAACAACTTAAAAAAAAAAAAAAAAAAAAATGATTACTAGCCAACCGGAAGTCGCCGATGTTGCTGTCATCGGTTCATTTTGGGTCAACTTGAAGCCTCCATATCACCGTAAGTATTGATCGCAAAAATTAGCTATTTAGATTTAGACAAAAAAAAAACTATCATTTCATAAGATAAAATAAAAAAAAATTTCTGAACACGTTTCCGAGAAGGCCTGTCGACCCCCAAAGGGTTAATATGACCTGTGATATACTTGTGACAGACTTAGAAGGTTTTTCTACCCTACGATTCCAGCTTTGGCCAAGCTCTCTAGTTGCTGCCTGTTCAACCATGCTGTTGCTGTTAGCAGTTTGCTGGTTTACAGAGCCATCACAGCCTAGTTAATCTGGCACTGGCAGAGGCACTTATCTGATTTCCTCATTAAGGCTGCTACATTTGCTCTGGCAATTATTTCTGATATCTGCTAATAATAGGTTGAAGTCTTGAGACATGGATGTTTTTTTATTGTGCCTATGGCATTCCTGATTTCAGTGGATATATTTTACACTTCCTCCTATTTCTCTCACTCCAGTAAGTTATGGTAGTACAGTGGACCCCCGAGTAACGTAAAAACTTCATTCCAGAAGCCTGCTCAAGTGCCATTACCGAACGAATTTACTCCCTTAAGAAAAAATGTCAAGTAGGTTAGTCCATTTCAGACCCCAAAAAATACACTTACAAAAGCACTTACAATATTATACTTACATAATTGTACGATTTCCGGGGTGTACGTAACTCGGGGGTCCACTGTATTGATTTAGGGCCCAGCCTTTCCAACATCTTCCAGGAATATATTATCAGATCCCTCTCCATACATTCCAAATACTTTAAGGCAAATTCTGGTAGTTTAAATACTTTAATGACAATGGGTATAGTAAATGATCTCTGTACACATTTCCAACACTAATCTGTCTCTTGCCTTCAACACAATTGAGAAAACGGAAGAACATTCTATATGCGAGAACAATTTACTTGAAGAATAGTACCATCCCTTGCATAAAGTCTGTTGTGTTGAAAGTTCTTATTATCAACTCTCTCATGTTATGGCTTTTGCTGCATTTGCTTTGTTTTCTTTAAATTTAGACATAATCTGACGTTATTATTAAGCTTAAGTCTTATCTTTGTCTCATGCTCTATGAGATGATCTGCTTGCATTCTGGATTCTGTGCTCATTTGAGATCTTCATTCTTCTCATATTTAAGCAAATTAAATTTATCACCACTGAACATCACATTATATTCATTTGCTTATCAGAAGACCAAGGATATTTGAATGTAATTTTTCTCTAACTTTTACTGAGGCAATTTTCATACTTTCATGTTTATCTTCCACTGGTGTGAAAGACAGACTCTCCATGGGAGAAACAGCACCAACTCACTGGTTCAGTGACAACTCGTCCCCTACCCAAACAGGATACTGATACGGAATAAGGGCTACAAGATTGGTGCTTGCGCCGAGGCGAACACTGACTAGTAATATTTACGTATTATTTCACCCACAACACTATGTTCAAACCCCAAACCTCACAAGGCACATATGCACATGTTTGTGCGCACATACATGTGCATGTATGAGAACATGTGTGCAAAACAACTTGTTTCATGCTCATAAAATACGGGTTGCATTTTGGATAAAACAAACTAGCATAATGACTGGTATCTAATATAAGGCAAACTATTCAAAAATATTATGTACCACAAGTCTATATGCTAAAATAAGATCAGTAATCAGACATTATGAGGTTCCAACTTACAACATAAATGTTTCTGAAAATTATTCTTTACTCAGGTGTTCAGAACTAGGAATTTGTTTTCCTATAAACACCCATATTATAAATGGAGATTAATCCCTAAACCATAATTTACCCTATTTAATTTTATTTACTATAGTATAATGTTTTTTATATACGAATATTTACCCAATATTTTATATTCAATATTGATCCTTTTCAACTGCAGTAGTTTGTTTGTTTAATTATTTTGTAGATGCTAAAAAACATAATAAAAGCTACAATGCATTACATTACGTATTTACACTGAATACTAATACTGTACTGTCTCACTCAATGGAAGCGATATTTTCATGTCCATAGGTAATCTAGCCACTCAGAAGGGGCAAGACTGTTCTTAAGTAATTTTCATTCAAAAGTGCCAATATTTTTTTTTAATTTTCACTGTACCCAAACAACTCCATCAGGAAATATACAATTTATTACCAGACACTTGAGAAGCTTGCACAGGTATACTGCTGGTATACCTGCTTATACAGCAGGTTAGGTGCTGGGCTACTGCTGTAAAGTGGAAATCACTGTAAAGTGAAACAGCCTTTGTTCATATTCAAATGCATATAAAAGCCAGATATCATGTTTACACTATCATATATTAAGTGATCAATAGAGCTAGGCCTAAAAAAAAAAAATGCATATATGGTACACACATTACTTACCTTAAAATATTTTCGTCCTTAGCTTATAGTGAGTGGTGAATATATTTATTGCAGGAAGTCTGAATAAATGAAGAATGGGTATAACTGAAAACTGCTGCATTGGCAAAACGTCATAAAGCAAAGCGCTGTAAAGCGGGGCCTCTCCTGTAAAATATCTTAACAATTTTCTTGCATGCCTAATATTTTTGGGGGGTCTTAAAAAGTTTTCAAAATCCCAGTGTTCTTCTAACTTTACAGAATTTATTCAACCTTTTTGTTTTATCTTATAAAGAAGCTGTATATGGTTATAAAGCAATCGCACCAGATTTTTTTTTTTTTTTTTATTAACACATCGGCCGATTCCCACCAAGGCAGGGTGGCCCGAAAAAGAAAAACTTTCATCATCATTCACTCCATCACTGTCTTGCCAGAAGGGTGCTTTACACTACAGTTATAAAACTGCAACATTAACACCCCTCCTTCAGAGTGCCGGCACTGTACTTCCCATCTCCAGAACTCAAGTCCGGCCTGCCGGTTTCCCTGAATCCCTTCATAAATGTTACTTTGCTCACACTCCAACAGCACGTCAAGTATTAAAAACCATATGCCTCCATTCACTCCTATCAAATACGCTCACACATGCTTGCTGGAAGTCCAAGCCCTCGCACACAAAACTTCCTTTACCCCTCCCTCCAACCTTTCCTAGGCCGACCCTACCCCGCCTTCCCTCCACTACAGATTTATACACTCGAAGTCACTCTGTCTCGTTCCATTCTCTCTACATGTCCAAACCACCTCAACAACCCCTCCTCAGCTCTCTGGACAATCGTTTTGGTAATCCCGCACTCCTCCTAATTTCCAAACTCCTAATTCTCTGCATTATATTCACACCACACATTGACCTCAGACATGACATCTCCACTGCCTCCAGCCTTCTCCTCGTTGCAACATTCATCACCCATGCTTCACACCCATATAAGAGCGTTGGTATAACTATACTCTCATACATTCCCCTCTTTACTTCCATGGACAAGGTTCTTTGTCTCCACAGACTCCGAAGTGCTCCACTCACCCTTTTTCCTCATCAATTCTATGATTCACCTCATCCTTCATAGATCCATCCGCCGACATGTCCACTCCCAAATATCTGAATACATTCACCTCCTCCATACTCTCTCCCTCCAATCTGATATCCAATCTTTCGTCACCTATTCTTTTTGTTATCCTCATCACCTTACTCTTTCCTATATTCACTTTCAATTTTCTTCTTTTACACACCCTACCAAATTCATCCACCAACCTCTGCAGCTTCTCTTCAGAATCTCCCAAAGCACAGTGTCATCAGCAAAAGCAACTGTGACAACTCCCACTTTGTATTTGCTTCTTTATCTTTTAGCCCAACACCTCTTGCCAAGACCCTCGCATTCACTTCTCTTACAACCCCATCTATAAATATATTGAACAACCACGGTGACATCACACATCCTTGTCTAAGGCCCACTTTTACTGGGAAATAGTCCCCTTCCCTCCTACACACTCTAACCTGAGCCTCACTATCCTCATAAAAACTCTTCACTGCTTTCAGTAACCTTCCTCCTATTCCATACACCTGCAACATCTGCCACATTGCCCCCTATCTACCCTATCATACGCCTTTTCCAAATCCATAAATGCCACAAAAACATCTTTACCCTTATCCAAATACTGTTCACCTATATGTTTCACTGTAAACACTTGGTCTACACACCCCTACCTTTCCTAAAGCCCCCTTGTTCATCTGCTATCCTGCTTTCTGTTTTACTCTTAATTCTTTCAATAATAACTCTACCATACACTTTACCTGGTACACTCAACAGACTTATTCCCCTATAATTTTTGCACTCTCTTTGTCCCCTTTGCCTTTATACAAAGGAACAATACACGCTCTCTGCCAATCCCTAGGTACCTTACCCTCTTCCATACATTTATTAAATAATAGCACCAACCACTCCAAAATTATATCCCCACCTGCTTTTAACATTTCTATCTTTATCCCATCAATCCCAGCTGCCTTACCCCTTTCATTCTACCCACTGCCTCACGAACTTCCCCCACACCCACAACTGGCTCTTCCACACTCCTACAAGATGTTATTCCTCCTTTCCCTACACACGAAATCACAGCTTCCCTGTCTTCATCAACATTTAACAAATCCTCAAAATATTCTCTCCATCTTCCCGATACCTCTAACTCTCCATTTAATAACTCTCCTCTCCTATTTTTAACTGTCAAATCCATTTGTTCTCTAGGCTTCCTCAACTTATTAATCTCATTCCAAAACTTTTTCTTATTTTCAACAAAATTTGCTGATAACATCTCACCCACTCTCTCATCTGCTCTCTTTTTACATTGCTTCACCACTCTTTTAACCTCTCTTTTTCTCTCCATATACTCTTCCCTCCTTGCATCACTTCTACTTTGTAAAAACCTCTCATATGCTAACTTTTTCTCCCTTACTACTCTCTTTACATCATCATTCCACCAATCGCTCCTCTTCCCTCCCGCACCCACTCGCCTGTAACCACAAACTTCTGCTGAACACTCTAACACTACATTTTTAAATCTACCCCATACATTTTCGACCAGAACACTGCATATTGAAGTTTAGCCTGAACAGTCTCCAATAAAAACTATTAGTAGCAAAAGTCCTGTTTATGAAGCAATTGCACCAGAAAGCTGCATTTTACTATACTTCAGTCTGTACAACCCCAAATAAAACTAATGGCACTGCTTAACATGAACAATGAGATTACTAGAAACTATTTAGTTATGGAAGGTCACTTATAAACCATTAATGTACACTCACCATTTGTGAAGCTCTGCTCTGATTTCCTGAGAAGCCTTCAAAAGGCATTCCAAGCAGACCTCGATCACTTTCCCACAAGGATTTCTGGATATGAACACACCACATTAATACAGTATTCAAAACTGTCCTCATCTAAGCAAACAATAACTGTGCTTGGTGCACTTGTATGTGTTTCTGTAAAACAGAAATACATACAATTTCTGTAAAAATACATACAATTTCTGTAAAACAGAAATACAGTACAGCTAAAAATTTAAATCCAAATATTTATTTCCCATCAATTTATATTAATAAACTTTTAATTCATCTTTGTTTGGAGAAAGAGAAACATGAGAACAATTGAGAGTGACCAAACAAGTACGTATTCCTAATATATTCATGACTAATTATACTACAATTCTTGCATTACATGAAAAATAGGTTTTCACTTACTCCTTGAAGTCCTGAGGCTCCAGGGAGAGCCTGTGCAACAAGATCTTCCATAGTTTGTGGCTGATTGGTGGGCCTCATGCCTGCAGGATTAAACCCCGTACTTGCAGCCTCCCCTGTTAAGCTGCCCAAGTGATCACCGTGAAGAGAATAATTTATGCTAGGATCGGAGTCTGCTGATGGAATGGATTCTTTGGTATCATCAGCTTCTGAATATTCATCCTGAGGTTCTTCTTTGACTAGGGGATCATCCATTACCAACTGTGTGTTGAATGCATGCTAAATACTTAAACAGTACCATATGACAAAAAGTTCACTATTTTCTTAAAAATTGACTAACATGACACCTTACAGAAACAAGGAAAAACTATAGTAAAAGCCTTGGCTTAAGCTAAGTGTCACCTTTACATTTTTTCCTTTATATTCCCAGGGTACTGATGAAGAATCCTAAGCCATTTTAAACAAAAATTTGCTGCCATTTTTCCTTGTTGCTAGAGAGTGTTGTGATACAGTATTAAGTATATATTGTTAAGGTTTCGACTTAAAGGACTAATAGAAGGTGGCTGATAATGGCAGCTGTGGAAGACGAATATTTTTTGCCATGATCACAACAATGAAGGTCAATTCTATCATCAATGGACTTTGTCTATCGTTTCCAAATCAGCTGAGCCAGCAGGTTTTATCCCTTATTTCCAGAGTTCATTAAATCAAAAGTTTGTTGTAAACTGTCAAATGTGAGTGAAATATGAGTTCCCATAGAAAATGTATAAAATGTGTACAGTCCCATTAAAAAAGTCAAAATGCTAAAGGCATAATTAGGTAACAGCACTCTTACCACATACAGTCGACCCCTGCTTAATGAGCATTAGCAAATTTGGAATCTGGAATAATAACTGAAAAAATCCAAATTCCCCTGCGTAACAACTAAATTTGCACTCGTATAACTTCATGCCAAGGTGGTGGTGGTATGTGGGGAAGGGATGGGGCAGCTTTTATTGCATAATGCCCTGCTTCCCAATATCTGGGGAAGAAATATAGCTCAAAGCTGGGCAATAAAGGAAAGTGAACAGGCATTACCTTTGCAAATAGAAATGTGAACTAAAAATTCCCAATTAATTCAGGTTTAGGTAGTAGGTTGGTAGACAGCAACCACCCAGGAAGGTACTACCGTCCTGCCAAATGAGTGAAATGGAAGCTTGTAATTATTTCACACAATAGTAGGATTGCTGGTGCCTTTTGTCTCAAACATGAAACAGGTACATCTTGGTATTTCTACTTACACTTAGGTCACACTGCACAGGAATGTACACATATATGTATACACACCCATCTGAGTTTTCTTCTATTTTCTTAATAGTTCTTCTTCACCTTTATTTCCCATCATCCTCATGGGGAAGTGGAAAAGAATTCTTCCTCTAAGCTATGCATGTTGTAGGAGACCAAAATGCTGGGAGCAAGGGGCTAGTAACCCCTTCTCCTGTATAAATTACTAAATGTAAAAGGAAAAACTTTTGTTTTTCTTTTTAGGTCACCCTGCCTTGGTGTTATACGGCTGGGGCCTTGGAAAAAAAAAATTATGAAAGCGTTTCTTCATTTTTCAGGTCACCTTACCTCAGTAGATGATGACCAGTGTGAAAAAAAATAAGTCAAGTTGACCTCCTCTTACCTAGGCCCCAACAGAGCAGGACATCTACATCACTATCTGAATCTTTAAGTGGCTTCCCACCAAAACTGAAAAATATCCAGTGGAAAAATGGAACTGATGAATGGTACCTCAGCCTTCAATGTGCCCAATGGGCAGAATAAGATGAAGACAAACATCCCAGGAATAGGGAAAATTTATAACCAATGATGACTGAGTTGTTCTTGCACCAACAAGGCTGGCATGACCATCAACAAATGCAATGTGAATATACATGCTACTAGTTCAGGAGAACATGTTATTGTTGACCATTTTCATACCACATATAAGTATACAGTAAGTCCTCACTTAACCCTTTGGGGGTCGACAGGCCTTCTCAGGAAAGTGTTCCTGGGGTCGAAAAATTTTTGGAAAAAAAAAAAATTAATTTTTTCTTATGAAATGATAGAGAATCTTTTTCCGATCATAACGCCACCAAAATTATGAAATTTGATCGAAAACTAACGGAATTATGCTTTCGCGAAGTTATCGGTAGCCATGACACTTACGCATCGGCGATTTTGCCCACTTTGAGCCCTATTTTCGACAAATTCCAATGTTTCAGTCTCCTAAAACTATAGCTATTTCGATAGAACTCCATTTCTTCTATCGATTGAGTACAAGAAACTGCCTATTTACCAATTTCATCTACCCAAAATAGTGGTCAGAAAATGACAATTTTCCAATTTCACACAAATTTCAAACGATGCCAATTTCAAAATAGGGTCCAGAATAAACAAGGCAGACATTCCTGGCACTAAAATAACATGTTCTCTGTTCATTAGTCACGTCTCCAGGCCCCTGTTCCATTACTTTTGCTTTTCATTTTGAATTTTTATTCTCACAAAAAATAGAAGATTTACTGTTATGTATACAACTGCATCATTGTAAAAATGGTATAAATAATATCAGAGCACTTGTGCATGAATATAAGACTCGCCAGTTGATGTGTATTGGAGGCATGGTGTGATTTGTTTACTCTTGAACATCGTCAAAAATCGAACATCTTCGCTACTTTGAGCTCAATTTCAAGGTATTTGTCATTGTCATACCAATTAAAATCATTTCGATTTCTGTAATATATCTTCCATTCTATCAAATGAGACCAGGAAAACGAGAATACATCAATATATACCATACGAAAATCGACTGCAAAGTCGCTGTTTTAATCGAAAAAAACGGTCAGAGTTTTTTTTCTCTAATTATGCAGTGTGTACTGCAGGATTTTTTTTATACTGCGCACACTGACCACACAGACCCATTCTTTCATATGTATGCCTACCAGACGTTTTCTGCTTAAATTGAGGCCGCTAGAATTTGGGCGTACTAGTACGGCACCAACCCCTGCTCGTAAAACGTACTAGTACGGCACCGACCCCCAAAGGGTTAACGATGTCGATAGGTTCTTGGAAACTGCGACTTTAAGCAAAACGATGTATGACAAAACCAATTTTACTATAGGCTAATTGATATAAACAAAGACACCTCACTGTATCATCAAACCTCTTTAAAACTTCTAGATTTGTTTGTGTCACACTTTTTTTTTTTTGTGGCAACAGACATCAGGGGTGCACAGCATCCAGAGTTAAATCAAGGAATAAATGTTTGCAAAGCAAAAATTGTAAAGATCACCTACTACCCCCATGCAGTTCAAGAACAAACAATAACAAATATGGTGGGCTTGCTAAGCGCTTTCATACTGCATTGTTTATTGTTGTGCATTTGTATGATTATCATATAACTTACAAATTTTTATTTTACAATAATTTGTATTCATTGTATTTATGTGATTCGTTTTTCTCACCAACGTTATAAAGAAACACTGAACGAAACGTTATTCGAGAACCTGATGTACTGCATTTTATCCAAAAATGATTGACATTAAATGAAAGATAAAATTCTGTAAACATTTTCCTTGATCAACTGTAGTGAAAAACCTCTTATTTGTTGACCAAATTATATCAAATAGATTATTATTATAATCAAAAGAAGCGCTAAACCACAAGGGTTATACAGCGCAGCGGGGCAGGGTAGGATGCAGGGATAATGGATAGTAAGAGGGAGAGGGATGATTAGTAGGTTATGGAGTGCAGCAGTGCAGTGGATAGTGCAGGGATAGAGGGTACTAAGAGATTGAGGTAGCAGGGACTGAGGGAAGAGCTAGAGGTATAATCTTCAGAGTTTGTGTAGTAAGTCAGTTGCTGTCAAAAAGTCAATGAGAGAGTCAGGATTAAAGGAGGGTCCATCGGCAAGAAGGGAAGGTAAAGAAAGGGCCGCAGAGCGAAGACGACGTTGGAGGTAAATTCTGCGTGCTCGTTGATAGTGGGGGCAGTCCAACAGAATATGGCGAACAGATACTGGAACCTGACAAAGCTCACAGAGAGGGACAGGGAGCCTCTCCACGAGATACCCATGAGTAAGACAAGTGTGGCCGATGCGAAGACGGGAGAGTGTAGTCTCCCAACCTCGACATTGGTGACAAGAAGGCCAGAAACCTATAGAGTGTACTTGGTTTAATAGAATGAAGTTTGTTATTTGGCAGGTCAGGCCAGCGTTGTTGCCAACGTGTGCGAAGGTGGGAAGCAATGACTGCAAAATAGTCCGTGAATGGAACATCTCTATATGAAACTGGAAGGTCATGTACTGCTGACCGCGCAGCAGTGTCTGCCTGTTCATTCCCCTGTACGTCAACATGACCAGGGACCCAGCAAAAAACAATATCTTTGTGTTTGCTAGAGATACGGCGTAACCAAAGTTGGATACGAAGAACTAGGGGGTGAAGTGTATCAAATTTTTGGATAGCCTGTAAAGCACTAAGGGAGTATGAAACGACCACAAATGGTGACACAGGTATAGATGCA
>WNWK01055785.1:0-11176 GCA_009830355.1 Cherax destructor
TGCTGAACAACACTACTGTCCTGCCTGCTGAACAACACTACTGTCCTGCCTGCTGAACAACACTACTGTCCTGCCTGCTGAACAACACTCCCGTCCTGTCTCTGCTGAACAACACTCCTGTCCTGCCTGCTGAACAACACTCCTGTCCTGCCTGCTGAACAACACTCCTGTCCTGCCTGCTGAACAACATTACTGTCCTGCCTGATGAACAACACTACTGTCCTGCCTGCTGAACAACACTCCTGTCCTGCCTGCTGAACAACACTACTGTCCTGCCTGCTGAACAACACTCCTGTCCTGCCTGCTGAACAACACTACTGTCCTGCCTGATGAACAACACTACTGTCCTGCCTGCTGAACAACACTACTGTCCTGCCTGCTGAACAACACTACTGTCCTGCCTGCTGAACAACACTACTGTCCTGCCTGCTGAACAACACTCCTGTCCTGCCTGCTGAACAACACTCCTGTCCTGCCTGCTGAACAACACTCCTGTCCTGCCTGCTGAACAACATTACTGTCCTGCCTGATGAACAACACTACTGTCCTGCCTGCTGAACAACACTCCTGTCCTGCCTGCTGAACAACACTACTGTCCTGCCTGCTGAACAACACTCCTGTCCTGCCTGCTGAACAACACTACTGTCCTGCCTGCTGAACAACACTACTGTCCAGCCTGTTGAACAACACTACTGTCCTGCCTGCTGAACAACACTACTGTCCTGCCTGCTGAACAACATTACTGTCCTGCCTGCTGAACAACACTACTGTCCTGCCTGCTGAACAACACTACTGTCCTGCCTGCTGAACAACATTACTGTCCTGCCTGCTGAACAACACTCCTGTCCTGCCTGCTGAACAACACTACTGTCCTGCCTGCTGAACAACACTACTGTCCTGCCTGCTGAACAACACTACTGTCCTGCCTGCTGAACAACACTACTGTCCTGCCTGCTGAACAACACTACTGTCCTGCCTGCTGAACAACACTACTGTCCAGCCTGCTGAACAACACTACGTTCTTGCCTGCTGAACAACACTACTGTCCTGCCTGCTGAACAACACTACTGTCCTGCCTGCTGAACAACATTACTGTCCTGCCTGCTGAACAACACTACTGTCCTGCCTGCTGAACAACACTACTGTCCTGCCTGCTTAACAACACTACTGTCCTGCCTGCTGAACAACACTACTTTCCTGCCTGCTGAACAACACTACTGTTCTGCCTGCTGAACAACACTACTGTCCTGCCTGCTGAACAACACTACTGTCCTGCCTGCTGAACAACACTACTGTCCTGCCTGCTGAACAACACTACTGTCCTGCCTGCTGAACAACACTACTGTCCTGCCTACTGAACAACACTACTGTCCTGCCTACTGAACAACACTACTGTCCTGCCTGCTGAACAACACTACTGTCCTGCCTACTGAACAACACTAAAGTAAAGTACACTATTTTTTTGTACCAATTTTTTAATATAGGTATGAATGATAGTCATTATTTCAGGTGTTTAAATGAACATTTATACACTTTTTTACATTTTTTTTTTCATTGTTAAGTGGTCGTGTTTGGGGGTCTGGAACGGATTACCCCTATAACGAAACGAACGTTATAACGAACGAAGTTCTAGAACCAATTAGATTCGTAATAGCGTACCCCACTGTATATGTAAATGAATATTTACACTCATATAGAGCATCTCTTAATCCAACCTTGACGCCACTGACGCACTAGTAGCGTACACATACATGTGCGCACCTGAACTAGTAGCGTACACATACATGTGCACACCTGAACTAGTAACATACACAAACATGTGCACACCTGCACTAGTAACATAAACGAATAATTACATACACAAACATTTGTAAACATTTTCATGAACATATCTGTACTTTCTTATACAACTAGTAAAGAGAAGTTATATCCCAGAGGCGGTGGAAGGGAAATAAAGAAATTCCTAAGTATAAAATTAAAAAGAATTCTAAATAAAGCAAATGAAGAATGCTGTTATATAGTATTTTCAAGTTAACAATAATGAGAAATATGATGTAAATAAGCGACAAATGAGAGACAAATAAAGCAAAGTAGACATTTGTAAATTATCTTACGAGAGGTAAAGAGTTGTCAGAAAAAAATATTAAATACGTCTGTCTCCCAATGCACAATACATAACACACACAAAAATAATATGTGTCCATAAGTAAAGCTGACTATCATGGTAGTCGATCTTTCAACCTGGTAAATTCGCCTCATTGTTTGTCTCATATACTGCTGTTTTATGGCCTAATATGTTGCTGAACTGTACGTTTGCAAAACTAGCAACAAAAATATTGTTATGCAATAAAGCCTTTCTTTTTTTTTCTTGTTTAAACTGTGTTAAGTTATGTGGATCCAAACATCACCTTCCCTGTTTAGTCTCTGTCTGTTCTGCATTACTTAGATTTTGTTTTTCACGTCACTTTGCAAATCACAGTTCTAATATATATATTTCCTGTTATACTCAGCAGACAATACACAAACATCTACTATTCATATTGCTGCTGACACATAAACTAGACTTGCGAAGAGTGATGTAGAATAACTACAAGAGTTTTAAAGCAGTTTCTTGTAGACAAACATCTGAGGGTTATAAACAGAGAATTACACTAATATTCACTGGTTAATGGATCTTTTGCACTAATATGTTTGCATTATGAATGAGAAAAAATAATCCGAATATTGAACATAATTGACGAAACACCTGATCATAAGTCGACTCAGACACCAACTGTAAGTTAATCAACTCATTAAAGTTCAACACAAGACTAATTATGTTAAAGTTCCATCACGCAAAACTCTTTAGACTCACACAAGTATCTTGGTGTACAACTCAGTAGTACACAGTACTCAGTACTCAGTCTACACAGTGAGTGTATACCGTCTCATCAAAGACAGCTTACACAATACAGTGTTCAGATACAAATAATCAAGGATTAAGACCTTACAACCCTGGAATGGTTGGACAAATCCATTACCTGAGTGCAGAAGCAACCTTCGCCCTGAAACTGAGTGCTAACAGTAAATATACTGAAGTAATATCGCCGGTAATGTTTAAATCTTTTAAAAATATATACATTATTTCATAAACTTTCGTTCTCAAGCTGGTGAAGGTCAATTATTTTAACTAGTTACAACTGGCCCCCTTTCCACTCCGCCAGGGGTCCAACCTGAGCCTGCCGCTTTAAGGCGGCAATACTGACCACTGCACCACATAGCCGTTATCTTCAGTAATTGACTTTTATTTTACTATACAAGTCAATAGTGAGGATAACACCCAGGTGGTCTATTGTGATGATCAGGACTGACGCCCCTACTGGCACTAACGTTGGTGCTACTCTTGAGCATTGCCCCGTGGCCTGATCGCTAAAGCTCTCGCTTCACACGGCGAGGGTCTACGTTCGATTCCCAGAGCGGGTAGAAACATTGGGCGTGTTTCTTTACACCGGTTGTCTATGTACACCCATCAGTAAAATGGGTACCTAGAAGTTAGCCGACTGGTGTGGGTCGCATCCTGGGACAACGACCTAATTTCCCCGAAATGCTCTACATAACAAGCGGCTTTCTATATAGTAGTATGTCACTGATGTCATGTACATGTACTTGTAGTAAATAAAGATATTATTATTATTATTATTATTATTATTATTATAGCAATATACAGGAATTATGTAGTATAGGTGAGTAAGTATGATACTTTTATTGATAATAATATTAATATGATACTTTCATCAATAATGTTAACGTGATACTTTTAGAAATATTATTAGTTTGATACTTCTAATATTAGTAACCTGAAATATTAAATTTTCTTCGAAGTTAGACACTAACCGTGACAGTTTGAAGACGACCACAGAAACATTCTCCAGTTAACCAATGATTGAAGACGACCACAGAAACATTCTCCAGTTAACCAATGATTGAAGACGACCATAGAAACAATCTCCAGTTAACCAATGATTGAAGACGACCACAGGAAATATTCTCCAGTTAACCAATGATTGAAGACGACCACAGAAACATTCTCCAGTTAACCAATGATTGAAGACGACCATAGAAACAATCTCCAGTTAACCAATGATTGAAGACGACCATAGAAACAATCTCCAGTTAACCAATGATTGAAGACGACCACAGGAAATATTCTCCAGTTAAACAATGATTGAAGACGACCACAGAAACATTCTCCAGTTAACCAATGATTGAAGACGACCATAGAAACAATCTCCAGTTAACCAATGATTGAAGACGACCACAGGAAATATTCTCCAGTTAACCAATGATTGAAGACGACCACAGAAACATTCTCCAGTTAACCAATGATTGAAGACGACCACAGAAACATTCTCCAGTTAACCAATGATTGAAGACGACCACAGAAACATTCTCCAGTTAACCAATAATTGAAGACGACCACAGGAAATATTCTCCAGTTAATCAATGATTGAAGACGACCACATAAACAATCTCCAGTTAACCAATAATTGAAGACGACCACAGGAAATATTCTCCAGTTAATCAATGATTGAAGACGACCACAGGAAACATTCTCCAGTTAACCAATGATTGAAGACGACCACAGAAACATTCTCCAGTTAACCAATGATTGAAGACGACCACAGAAACAATCTCCAGTTAACCAATAATTGAAGTCGCCCATAGGAAACATTCTCCAGTTAACCAATGATTGAAGACGACCACAGAAACATTCTCCAGTTAACCAATGATTGAAGACGACCACAGAAACATTCTCCAGTTAACCAATGATTGAAGACGACCACAGAAACATTCTCCAGTTAACCAATGATTGTAGACGACCACAGGAACATTCTCCAATTAACCAATGATTGAAGACGACCACAGGAACATTCTCCAGTTAACCAATGATTGAAGACGATCACAGAAACATTCTCCAGTTAACCAATGATTGTAGACGACCACAGTAACATTCTCCAGTTAACCAATGATTGAAGACGACCACAGAAACATTCTCCAGTTAACCAATGATTGAAGACGACCACAGAAACATTCTCCAGTTAACCAATGATTGAAGACGACCAGAGGAAACAGTCTCCAGATAACTAATGATTTCAGGTCGACATTAGCCGGTTTTGTATATTATCAAATTTTTATGTACAAAGTTTGAACTTATAGAGTATAATCCATGTCAGTAAATACATTAATATTGATGGGTTGAAGTCGATCAGCACAGACATTCTTTATTTACTGAATGGAAATCAGTTTTACAGTTTATTTAACAAAATAGATAAAATGAGACTTACGTAAGCAATGGGAAGACGACACATGAGCTCTGGAAAGCTCACCAGAACTCAAAATTTGAAGCTGATCTTAAGAACCATTCTCCAAGACCAACACCAAGTACACTTGAAGGTTCACCTTCAATGATACATAATTATGATAACAATACCAAGTACACTTGAAGGTTCACCTTAAATGATACATAATTATGATAATACCAAGTACAAAAAATATTTATTAGGAAATATTTTATTACAAAAAAGCTGATTATATTAGTTAACAAGCTATGGAAATTTTAATAAGGTTTCAAAATAGATAAAACAAAATTTTATTTAGTAAAGAAATGTTTAATAACACAAATATTTATAATAAATTTTTTACCTTATTAACAACAATAATTATTGTAAGAAGAGTAATATGAGTAAAAACAAGTGAGATCACATAACATCCATTATAACTTGTAAAACATTCATTATAACTTGTAAAACAATCATTATAATTTGTAAAACATTCATTATAACTTGTAAAACATTCATTAAAACTTGTAAAACATTCATTATAACATGTATAACATTCATGTAACTTCTTTAACATTCATTATAACTTGTAAAACATTCATTATAACTTCTATAACATTCATTATAACTTCTATAACATTCATTATAACTTGTAAAATATTAATTATAATATGTATAACATTCATTTTAAATCGTAAAACATTCATTATAACTTGTAAAAAATTCATTATAACTTGTAAAATATTCATTATAACCTATATAACATTCATTATAACTTGTATAACATTCATTATAACTTGTAAAACATTCATTATAACTTGTAAAGCATTCATTATATCTTGTAAAATATTCATTATAACTTCTTAAACATTGCTACTGTTTTATATTTACTTTTTTATAATTAAAAATTCAAACATTTCACATTTGTAACATCTTCGGATTTTCAAGATTCGTTTTTATATTTATGCTGATCGAAAAATATTTTTAATGAAACGATAACAAAATTAATTTCGATAATGAACTCTGCTGCTGTCATACACAGTGTGGATAGTGAAAGATAATGAACTCTACTGCTGACATACACAGTGTGGATAGTGAAAGATAATGAACTCTACTGCTGACATACACAGTGTGGATAGTGAAAGATAATGAACTCTACTGCTGTCATACACAGTGTGGATAGTGAAAGATAATGAACTCTACTGCTGACATACACAGTGTGGATAGTGAAAGATAATGAACTCTGCTGCTGTCATACACAGTGTGGATAGTGAAAGATAATGAACTCTACTGCTGACATACACAGTGTGGATAGTGAAAGATAATGAACTCTACTGCTGACATACACAGTGTGGATAGTGAAAAATAATGAACTCTGCTGCTGTCATACACAGTGTGGATGGTGAAAGTGAAAATTTTATATTAATGAATGACTCTTGTTAGAATATATTGAAGCTATTCTCCCATTCCTCGTATCACACTTAATTACCAGCTGTGTACCACCCTCCAGACTCAGGTCTTCCACATAATAAATCAACAAATAGATAAGTAAGACATATGTACAACACTTGGGTATTTTTATTATTGAAACATTTTGCCTAAACGGTGGGCTTCTTCAGTCAAATACACAGGCGAGTAAATATGGAGACAGCAGCAATATATAATGAGTTGCCTGATTTCATGCATAACTAATTATGAGGTACTATCAGGGATAAACCCCACCAAATGTGAGATAGTTTCCACCAATCCACAGATGATCCAGGACATTAGGGCTGTTTTACCAGGGGCACGAGCCATCGATCCAGCCAACAGCACTCTCCTTGGTGCTCCTCTTGGGCCCAGTGCCATTGATCTGGTCCTGGAAAAAAAATCTCTGACCTCAGGACGATGGAAGGTAGGATGAAAGACATAGATACACATGATGCCTTCTACCTACTCACCAGGTGCCTGTCAATCCCAAAACTTACATACTTCCTGAGATGCTCCCCAGCCTTCAACAGCCCGAAACTCGAGGAATACGACTCTCTCCTCAAGACCATGCTAGAGAGTGTATTGAATCTTTCCCTCGATGATGGACAGTGGTTGCAAGCCTCACTTCCAGTCAGGCTTGGGGGGCTGGGAGTACGCAAATCCTCCCAGATTGCCCTACCAGCCTTCTTATCCTCATCCATAGCATCAAATGAGCTAATAAAACAAATTCTTCCAGACAACCTCAGTGATTCAGCAGGAATACAGGACCCTAGCTACACCAGTGCCATCACTGAATGGGAGACTCTTGCTGCTCCAACACCAAAACCTAGTGAAGAACTGGCCTACAAACAGTCAAGCTGGGACGGCCCCATCGCTGAAAAGATACTTGCCAATATGCTCAGGGCTGTAACATCAGACAGGGAGACTGCCCGTCTCCTAGCTGTGAGTGCACTTCACTCTGGGGACTTCCTCTAAACAGTTCCCATTTCGGCCATGGGAACACGCCTGGACCCTAAGACCCTTCGTATTGCAGTGGCTCTGCGCCTTGCTGCCCCTATTCACACGGAATATACGTGTATTTGCAGTGATATGCAAGCCGACCAATATGGTCTACATGGTCTTAACTGTTCTAAAACCAAGGGCTGGCATGCAAGACACAATGAGTTCAACGACATCATAAAGAGAACCCTTGCTACAGCTGGATGCCCAGCCGAGAGAGAGCCTCGATCACTAGCAGCCAACAACGCCCACAACCCAGCAAACCGCCCCGACGGGATCACCATCTATCCTTGGAAGAATGGCAAGCTCTTAGCATGGGATTATACCTGTGTGTCGACACTGGCTGACACCTACATCCATCACAGTGTTGGGCGACAGGGAGGAGCTGCTGACCACAGAGAGGAGTACAAGATCGGCAAGTACAGGGACATAAGCCAACAGTATAAATTTATCCCAGTGGGATCAGAGACCTTGGGAGCGTGGGGAAAAAATGCAACACGTTTCCTTAAAGAACTGGGTTCCAGACTCATCGACACCACCAGGGACCCAAGGGCAGCCACGTTCATGTTCCAGCGTCTCAGCGTGGCCATCCAGAGGGGAAACGCATGCTGCATACTTGGCTCGCGTCCGGCTTCGGAGAAGCTGGAGGAGATTCATAATCTTTGACATATTGTACCATTGTATTCATGTTCATGTTTGTGTTTTCTATAAATGTATTCTGTCTATTAATAAAGCATTTATATTATATAAATATTATATAAAAGTCGAGAAAATATGGAGAACTTGCCCATCATTATATGTTTGTTCCCATAGGCTCAGAGACCCTTGGCTCATGGGGAAAGAGTGCATCTAAGTTCCTCAAGGAGCTGGGCAAAAGACTCAACAGGGTAACTAGGGATCCCAGGGCAGCTAGTTTTCTGTTCCAGCGACTCAGCGCTGCTGTTCAGAGGGGTAATGCATGCTGTATTCTGGGCACGCGCACCAGCTCGGAAGAGCTGGATGAGATTTTCGCATTATAATCAGTGACAAAGATGTAACAATATGTACTAGACATGTATCTCTCACCTCGTGTACTGTATATGCCATCTTTATATCAACAATGTATCTCTCAAATCTTTTGTACCATATTATGTAATAAAACATACCTATTGGTAAAAAAAAAAAATTAAAAGATGGGGTGGTAGGAGAAGTGGAATATTCAAATGGCATCAGGAAGAAATCCAAATATTCTTCCTTGAAGCCTTTTTATCCACTTCTCCGAGGCTATGGGTCCCACAATTTGTACCAGAGGTGGACCCCATCCTATTATATATATATATATATATATATATATATATATATATATATATATATATATATATATATATATATATATATACTATATATATATATATATATATATATATATATATATATATATATATTGGACCAGTGTGGTACGGTCGGTAAAGCACTGCGTACCTTGTCATGAGGTTCGTAGGTTCGAGTCTCCGTCGGCCAGAGATCAGTGTTTGTGAATATTTCGCCTGCTCTTGCGAATTCCTAGCATATATATATATATATATATATATATATATATATATATATATATATATATATATATATATATATATATATATATATATATATATATATATATATATATACAGAGAAAGATCGCTGTCAGCAGGACTCCATACTGCTTCTGAGAAGGACAAGATTCCCAGGCAGCGGTCTAGACCACTCGGGCACACAAATGCCACATAGACTGGGCAGCCTGGTTCTCAAGCCATGTTTCTCTCCCACCCTGGGCACGTCTGTGAGCCTCAAACATGGTTTCAAGCAATTTCAATCTCCTACTATATGTTCTGACCTCTCAAGCTTGAATCCATGCTTGAGGCTCACTGACGTGCCCGGGCTCGAAGAGAAACATGGCTTGTGAACCAGGATGCCCTATCTATGTGGCATTTGTGTGGCCGAGTGGTATAGAGCGCTGCCTGGGAATCCTGTCCATCTCAGAAGCAGTATAGAGACCGACTGAAAGCGATCTCTCTCTCTCTCTCTCTCTCTCTCTCTCTCTCTCTCTCTCTCTCTCTCTCTCTCTCTCTCTCTCTCTCTCTCTCTCTCTCTCTACATACATATATAAATATATACTATAGGACTCCAACATCAATGCAGTAATTTTACAGAACACTCCCACACCCATCCAGTACTCTCCAGGAGCACTCCCACACCCAACCAGTATTCTCCAGGAGTACTAACACACCCATCCAGCCAGGAGCACTCCCACACCCATCCAGTACTCTCCAGGAGTACTCCCACACCCATCCAGTACTCTCCAGGAGTACTCCACACCCATCCAGTACTCTCCAGGAGCACTCCCACACCCATCCAGTACTCTCCAGGAGCACTCCAACACCCATCCAGTACTCTCCAGGAGTACTCCCACACCCATCCAGTACTCTCCAGGAGCACTCCCACACCCATCCAGTACTCTCCAGGAGTACTCCCACACCCATCCAGTACTCTCCAGGAGTACTCCCACACTGATCCAGTACTCTTCATGAGTACTACCACACCCATCCAGTACTCTCTAGGAGCACTCCCACACCCATCCCGTACTCTCCAAGAGTACTCCCACACCATCCAGTACTCTCCAGGAGTACTCCACACCCATCCAGTACTCTCCAGGAGCACTCCCACACCCATCCAGTACTCTCCAGGAGTACTCCCACACCCATCCAGTACTCTCCAGGAGCACTCCCACACCCATCCAGTACTCTCCAGGAATACTCCCACACCAATCAAGTGCTCTTAGGGAGTACTGCCACACCCATCCAGTACTCTCCAGGAGTACTGCCACACCCATCCAGTACTCTCCAGGAGTACTATAACACCTATCCAGTACTCTCCAGGAGCACTCCCACACCCATCCAGTACTCTCCAGAAGTACTCCCACACCCATCCAGTACTCTCCAGGAGCACTCCCACACCCATCCAGTACTCTCCAGGAGCACTCCCACACTCATCCAGAACCCTCCAGGAGCACTCAAACACCCATCCAATACTCTCCAGGAGTACTCCCACACCCATCCAGTACTCTCCAGGAGTACTCCCACACTCATCAAGTACTCTCCAGGAGTACTCCCACACCCATCTAGTACTCTCAAGGAGCACTTCCACACCCATCCAGTACTTTCCAGTAGTACTCCCACACCCATCCTGTACTCTCCAGGAGTACTCCCACACCCATCCAGTACTCTCCAGGAGTACTCCAACACCCATCCAGTACTCTCCAGGAGCACTCCCACACCCATCCAGTACTCTCCAGGAGTACTCACACCCATCCAGTACTCTCCAGGAGTACTCCCACACCCATCCAGTACTCTCCAGGAGCACTCCCACCATCC